>SJYC01022175.1:0-48832 GCA_006408675.1 Madoqua kirkii | reverse complement strand
TGGCCCCACCCCCTACTCCATCTAGTTCTAGGCAGAGCCCCTGTCCCCAGAGTGCCCGCTCCCCACCTCCCAGTGGCTAGAATCCAGACTTGCCTTGGCCTCTTGGCCCAGCCAGCCCCCTGGCCCTGCCCGGGCCAAGGAGGGCCTGGAGAGCCACCCTCCCCAACGGGCCACCTGTATCCCCACAGTACGGCAAGAAGAAGCGCAGATACTTGCCCTACAACCACCAGCACCTGTACTTTTTCCTGAGTGAGTGTTCCCTTGTCCTCCTGGGGGTGGGAGCATGGATGGGGTGGGGGCCACGCCGGGGCCTGCCTTGTCCACTGCACGTCTCTGGTTGCCCCAGCCTGCAGCCCATGCGGCCTTTGGCCACCCTCTGCCCTAGCCCTTCCCTCCACTGGGGTGCCTTCTGGTCAGAGGCGGTCATAGCCCTGGCTGCAGCTTTCAGAGTCCCTTCCTGCGCTCGGTCAGGGCATCCTGAACCCTGGGCAGTTGTGGGGGCCACAAGGTGAGGATTAAAGGGTGGGGATATATCAGGCTGGTGCCAACCTGCAGAAGGGACATGGAGGAGGCGGTGGAGCAAGGACCACCTGGAAAGGCTCAGACACCGAGGGCCTAAGTGAGGACCAGGCCTTGTGGGTGATGCAGGCTCGTCCCTGCACCAGCCTCCAGCCCCCCTGGAGGAACAGAGCCCCCTCACCCTCCCTCTGGCTGGCCCACTCTGCACCTCCACCCTGCTCCTGAGCCCCGCTCATGCCCCTCCTTGCAGTCGGCCCACCGCTGCTCACGCTGGTGAACTTCGAAGTGGAAAATCTGGCCTACATGCTGGTGTGCATGCAGTGGACGGTGAGCAGGGGCCCTGCCAGCTCCCCCGGGCATACAGCTGTGGTGGAGGAAGGTGGGGTGTCGGGGACGCCACTGCAAACAGGTGTGTGTGTAGTGATGTGGAACACATGTGCTCGAGAGCAGGGTGAGTGAGTGTGTGCGTGTGTGGTTGCCAGGTCAGTGTGTGCACAGGGTGTGGTGCACATCTCTCACAGAGAAGAGGGTGGGGACCCCCTGGGCCCCCTCTGCCAGGTATTTGTCTTCTGGGCAAGGCTTCCTGCATCCCACACCCTCGCACAGCATCTGTGGTCGGCCCTGAGAGGCTGGCAGGGCGAGGACTTGTCCCCTTACCTGGCTGAGAAGCCCAGGCCCAGAGAAGGGGTGGTGATGTGCCTGTCCGAGGCACAGCGAGCCGAAAGGATGGGGATGACCCCAGCGCCCCTCCTGGCTGCCTCGCCGCCTCCCCCTCCTCCTCCCTCCTCTGCAGGACTTGCTCTGGGCCGCCAGCTTCTACACCCGCTTCCTCTTGTCCTACATCCCCTTCTATGGCATTCCTGGGGCGCTGCTGCTCTTTGTGGCTGTCAGGTATGGCCAGGTTCGGCATGACAAGCAGCAGAGCACCCTGACCACAGCCCTCAGTGTTTCCACCTGCAGAATGGGGACAGCAGTACTGTCTCCCTGGGCCATTGAGTGGCAGCATCCAGGGGGTGGCGGGTCTCAGGGAAGCTATCTGGGGTGTCCACCCTCTTGAGTAGGGCTGCTCTGGGCTCAGCCTGGCATGGCCTCATACCACTTGGCTGCTTGAAACACCAGTGGGGAGGACTTGCAATCCCATAGTACAGATGGGGAAGCTGAGGCCCACAGTACAGATGGGGAAGCCTGAGTGGTCAGCAGGATGTGGGGCAGTGCCTTGAACCTCCTCTCACAGGGTCCTGGAGAGCCACTGGTTCGTGTGGATCACACAGATGAACCATATCCCCAGGGAGATAGGCCATGAGAAGCACCAGGACTGGGCCAGCTCTCAGGTGGGCAGCTGGGGCAGGGCCCATCCTGGGGAGGGGGAGGGATGGGGTCCCCAGCTTGGAGGAATGGGGGTGCTGATGGGGCTGCCGTGGGGTTGGCACTCTGTGCCAGCCCCCTCACCCGTGCCCCACTCACTCCTGGCAGCTGGCAGCCACCTGCAATGTGGAGCCCTCGCTCTTCATCGACTGGTTCAGCGGACACCTCAACTTCCAGATCGAGCACCAGTGAGCGCAGACCCTGGGGCGAGGTTGGGGGGGCTACGGGGGTGGGAGTGAGGCCTGAGTCCCCATGTCCCGTCTACTTCAGGGGAGGCCAAGACATCTGTCCTGGACTTCCTGGAGGGCCCGGGAGAGGTGGTGCACGGGTCCGGGGTGCCAAGGCACTGTCTCCCCCGCAGTCTTTTCCCCACGATGCCGAGGCACAACTATCGCAGGGTGGCCCCGCTGGTCAAGGCCCTGTGCGCCAAGCACGGCCTCAGCTACGAGGTGAAGCCCTTCCTCACTGCCCTGGTGGACATCATCAGGTAAGGGCCCTCCGCTCATGGTGGCTCCCCGGGGCCCCCGCCCACCCCTGGGGCCCGTCAGCCACTCCCTGAGCACCCACTTGGCTCTCTTGAGTTCTTGCAGGTTCCTCTCTGAGAGCTGGCATTCAGGGCCTTTCCCATCAGCCTCTCTGCCCTTGGCTGTGACCCCACCCCCATCCTTCCCAATGTCCACTCACACAAAGGCCCAGGCCCAGTCCTCATCAGTGAGCAGAACTTCCCGACATCCCTGCCTTCCTGGAGCGGCATCCGAGCAGGGGGAAACGGAAAACAAGCAGTTAATTACAGAAAATAAGTAAATGACAAAATGTGAGAAAGGGAGAAGTGCTTCAACAAAAAACAAAGCAAAACCACAAAACCTTTGGGTGGGTACAGGAGAGGAAATGAGGGGTACCAGGCAGAGATGCAATTTTTAGTTGGGTGGCAGGGTGGGTGGTAAGAAGGCAACGTGTTAGCAGAGACAAGGAGGAAGGGAGAGGGCTGGCCGAAGAGACATCTGGGGGCAGCATGTCTGGGGCTGGGGAATAACCGTGCAAAGGCCCTGAGGCAGGAGTATGCTAGATATGTGGGAAAGCCACTGAGTAGGGGAGGGGCACACAGGACTTGGATTTTGGAAGGATGCTCTGACTGCAGGAACGTACAGATGGGGCGGCAAGAGCAGAGTGGGGTTCCTGCAGCCGTTCAGGGGTGACGGGGCTCGGCCCTGGTGGTAGCCTTGACAAGGGAACAGAGGCCAGAGTCTCAGCCAGAGCTCTTCCACCTTCCTTCCCAGCCCGATCCTCGAAGCTCCTGCCACTTGGCCTGGCCCCTTTGAAACACCTGGCACAGGGTTTTTCTAGCAAGTTATTGATGCTTCTGGTTCCCCCCAACCTGAATCAGGCTGGTGGTGGGCACATCCCATGCCTTACAAATCTCTGGGTCACTGGGCTCAGCAGGAGGAAGCGACAGAAAGAGCCAGGTGAGGAGGGACAGACCCACCCTGGCTCCTGGCTGGACGTGGCCTGGGCCCTTTCCCCTCCCACCCAAGGTCTAGGTTCCACTGCAGTTAATGAGAGTGTAGCCGCCCTCTCAGTCCTCCCCTCCAGCCCCACCCCAGCTGCCTGCCCATCTCCGCTCACACTCATCATCGTGGGGGGAAGAAGTTAATATCTTGCAGTTGAGTCCCTCATATCTTCCCTACCCCCACCACCCAGGTCCCTGAAGAAGTCTGGCGATATGTGGCTGGAAGCCTACCTCCACCAGTGATGACCACAGTGCCCGGGGCCCAGCAGCCACCAAGCCACCCGGATGGGCTTCCTCACCTGCCCCACCTCGTCCTGCCTCAGGCTGGAGGCCCTGTCTGTTCTCTTGGGTTCCCTCTCCGTCTGCTCCACAGCCCTAAGACCATGGCTTTAGACTCACTAAGACCAGGGCTAAGGGCATAGTGTATAAAGACAGAGTGAGCGTGACATGTTTTCCTAGAGCGAAAATTTAGGGGGAAAATGTTATTTTTATATAAAAACAAACCCAGGCATATTATGGAGTAGATATTTGCATGGATTTTGGAACTGAAGTTCAGGTCCTTGGGCCATCAGGGTGTTGGGAGGTGAGAGGGTGGTGGTGGATGGTGGCTTTCTGAGTTGACCTCTGCTCTGGGTCAGGGAGCTAGCATCTGCCCTGGGCTCAGATGCCCTGAGGGCCTGGTCTCTTCCTGTTCTTCACCCAGTCACCAGCAACCTTGGTAGTTCACTCCAGGCTCATCCCACTTTACTCCTTTGCATAGTTGGACAGGGAGGCTTCCCTGGTGGCTCAGTGGTGAAGAATCAGCCTGCCAGTGCAGGAGACACAGGTTCAATCCCTGGGTCGAGAAGATTTCTTGGAGAAGGAACTGGCAAGCCACTCCAGTATTCTTGCTTGGGAAATCCCGTGGACAGAGGAGCCTGGTGGGATAGGGTTGCAGAAAGAGTCAGACTAGACTTAGCGATTAAACAACAGAGACTGGCAGCAGACGGGGGCCGAGGGCCATATATGCGGGCACCCCCAGATCACAGGAGGCACTCCCGTCCGGCATCTGCATTGGCCTGATGGCCGAGGGGCCTTAGAGGGCCACTAGCAGGGGTCTGCTGCTGAGCGCAGAACTATACCTGGCATCACACCAGTGAGTGGGTCCACAGGAGGTGATGGGGATCTCCCCCTGCCCCATGCCTGCCTGGGACCAGGTGCTGGTTTCCACCTGCTGCAGTGAGCCATTCAAGCAGGACCCCTGTGTGTGTGTGTGTGTGTGTGTGTGTGTGTGTGTGTGTGTGTGTATTAATTTCGCTTCAGTTGTATCTGTCTCTTTGTGACCCTATGGACTATAGCCCACCAGGCAAGAATACTGGAATGGGTAGCCATTCCATTCCCCAGGGGTTCTTTCCGGCACAGGGATTGAACCCAGGTTTCCTGCATTGCAGGCAGATTCTTTACTGTCTGAGACAACTGGAAGCCCAAAGACCCTGGAACGGGGCTCTTTTTGTCCCTGGAGTCTGAGAACAAGGCGTGGTCTTTCACTGAGCCTTGGGCTCCTCATCTGGAAAATGGATGTTGGCCTGGGCCTGTGGTGTTTGGACACTTTTGGTGGGTTGGGGGGGTTCCTGAAGGTGAGAAGGAGGGAGAGCCGGGCTGCTGGACCCCTCTGCTCAGCAGCTCCAAACCAAGTGGAAGTTTTCATCAGAAGAAGTGTCAGCAGATTGAGAAAAAAAATGGAAACGCTGAGCTAGGATTTCTCTGAGGGACTTTCTGGCCCAGGGGCTGAAGTCTCCCCACCAGCTGCAGGATTGCCCCCCACTGTTTGTCCCCAGGGCCCCAGACTGGGTTCCCTACAGGAAGTGGAAGGGGGCAGGTTCTTGTCCAGTCTTTCCCTGGACCTCCAGTCTCACCCTGACCCACTCCACACTGTGTCCAGCTTTTCTCTTGAGTGGGCAGCCAGGAGGGAAAGTGCTGGACTCCACACTGTGACCTTGGGGAAGTTATACAGTCTCTTGGAGTGGTAGTGTGACCTCCTAGGGTGACAGAAGAGATACCTGTGGAAGGCTTGCTGAGGGCCTGCAGCAACAGGGCTGAGCCATTTATCTTAAAAATGTGTACAATCCATGGCCCTGGAGCCATCACAAGCTCTCACCTGGGACATGCACGTGGCTGCCTCCCAGCCTGTTTTGTCCTTGAAAGGTACTTCCTACCTTGAAGTAAGTCCCAGTTTCAGGGCCCCTGCCCAGGCTGTTCTCCTGACTCCTGGTGCCCTGTGGGCCCTGGGATGGTAGTCCCCCAGGGCAGATGGCCAGTGCCTTTCCTATAGCGACCCTGATGCCCTTATCAGGGAAATGCTAGCACATGGACGGAGGAGCCTGGTAGGCTGCAGTCCATGGGGTCGCACAGTTGGACGCGACTGAAGCGGCTTAGCAGCAGCAGCAGCCTCAGGGTGAGCAAGCGCCCCACCCCGCCCTCAGCAGGAACGGTGAGCCTGCAGCTCCACCCAGGGGCACCTGGAATAGCTGCACCAATGTGGAGCAGGTCGTGCTCCCTGCTGCCCCTGGTGGTGGCTGAGGGCATTGCACCCTCACGTCTGTAAATGGGTAGTTGCCTAGGAATAACTTGTTTAAAGGACCAAGTGATTTTGGGTTCCAGAATCACTGCAAACAGTGACTGCAGCCACGGAATTAAAAGACACTTGCTCTTTAAAAGAAAAGCTATGACAAGGCTAGATGTGTTAAAAACCATAGACATCACCTTGCTAACAAAGGTCCATAGCTGAAGCTATGGTTTTCCCAGTAGTCATGTATGCATGTGAGAAATCTGAGTGCCAAAGAAATGATGCTTTCAAACTGTGGTGCTGGAGAAGACTCTTGAGAGTCCCTTGGACTGCCAGGAGGTCAAATCAGTAGATCCTGAAGAAAATCAGTCCTGAATATTCATTGGAAGGACTGATGCTGAAGCTGAAGCTCCAGTACTTTGGTCACCTGATTCGAAGGACCGACTCATTGGAAAAGACCCTGATGCTGGGAAAGATTAAGGGCAGGAGGAGATGGAGTGACAGAGGATGAGATGGTTGGATGGCATCATTGACTGAATGGATGTGAATTTCGGCAAACCCCTGGAGATGATGAAAGACTGGTAAACCTGATGTGTTCATGGGGGGTGCTGAGAGTCAGATACAACTTGGTGACTGGAAAACAACCAAAAGGACCACTGGGGAAGCCCCCTGGCCTCGGTTAGCCGTCCATTGCCCACTGCCTGGAATCCACTGATGGGTCACCTTTGCCCTTGTTCCTCCCTGTCCCTTATGCTAGAATCCCTGGGGCCGAGTCATCCACCCTTCTCCCTAGCTGAGTTCTCCCTTCTGTCTATAGATTTCTTTTGCAGTCTCAGGGTCTGGGCCCGGTCTGTGCAAAGGAGGGAAGGGCCTTGGTAGAGCCACTAAGAAAAGCAGTGTCCCTGCTTTATGATCTTCACAGTCTTGGGCCCAGAAGCAAAGCAGAAGTCTTTAGGGAAGCCTTGTTCCTTTGCCCCTTCAATCGGCCAGCATTTGTTTACTTGGAGTCTTCCATGAGATGGCCTGGGCAGACTGGGGAAATGGAAATTCACAAGAACAAGCCCATGCCTATAATGCTGGGAGTGGCTGGTAGGTCACATGCCTGAGAAGAGGGCAACAGAGACATGATCTTTTAAATCCTGGCATGCTAGGCGTTCAGTTGTTCTGTTTATGATGGGCTAGTTCCAGTCCTGGAGCCCACCTCTACCCTCCAGGCCCTGGTTCCTTCATAGATGGGTGTAGGTACCCCACTGGATCCATAGCTAATCTTTTCCACTTCAGACTCAGACCATGAGGCTCTTTGAGAGGCTGTGTCCTGTCCAGAGGGGCACACCTCTCCAGGGATGGCACAGCTGGGACAAGTGAGCTTTGATTGCTCCAAGGCTCTGTATCCTGAGCATGGCCTGTCACTCCCGGGGCAGCCTGTGCCCAGTCCAGGTGGCTGCCACCTCCGCCTTGCCCCGCCTGGCTCACCAAAGGCCTCCTCTTGACTCCCAATGGGCCAAGAGGGTCTGAGTGTCCCTTCCCACTGGAAGCCTGGGAACTTGCCAGGCCAGTGACCACCGCTGGGGCTCTAGGTCCACACCCAGCCTGGACTGCCCTGCAAGCCCCTCCTCTGGGCCCGGTGCCTAGCAATGCCCACGCCACCCACAAAGCTGAGGTACGCTTTTATCAGGGTAGACACCTTGCCATGGTGAGCTCTTATCCCCCCCACAGGGACTAACTCCCCTAGTCTCCATCCACTCCACCCAGCCCCTCGCTCCTTTGGGGAGCCATCTGACACTAATGTGGGGCAGGAAGAGGCCAGGCTTTGGGAAATGGCCCTTTCCTTGTGGGGCACCTCGCCAGGGAAGGGGAGGGTGAGGGGCTGGAATTCAGCTGCCCAGTCCTTTCCTCTGGCTTCAGCCTCCTCCCCTGTGACCACCCGGGGGGCTATGAGTTTGGCAAAGGGTGGGGATCAGAAGCTTATGATTCTGTGCTGGGCAAGAGCCTCAGCAGAGTATGGGGAGGGAGGGGCAGTTAGGCAGAGAGCAGGAATGTCTCCCCAGTCCCTGGCCCCAAGGGTGGACAAGGCTGGGAGTGTGGGGGAAGAAGTCACAGGTCCAGGCCCCCATCAGCCTGGGCCAGGATTTACCTGATACCCTCAGAGTGGCAGCAGAATCCTTCCCACCACTCTCTCCCTGCTGGGATCCTGGTTGTCACTGGTGATGGATGCTGCACTTACAGCTGGCTGGGTGTGTGTGTGTCTATTACTGTACCATCCTGAGCATCACAGGGCTGGGCCCAGCCCAGGTAGGAGAGAGAAGACAGGCACAGGGAAGGGGGATGGAGGCATGTTCCCCAAGGCCTCCCAGACTCCAGGACCTCTAATGGGTGTCAGGGCAGGGCAAGGCTAAAGGCTCACAGGTTGTTGAGAGATGACTGTGCCCACCGGGGACACGTGCTAGCCAGATCAGCTGGGTGTCTCTGCCAGCTACACTGAGGTCACATGTGGAGGAGGGGAGAGGACAGGGGTCCTCTCGAGCCCTCCCCCACCCTGCTGGGAGCAGACGCAAGGCCAGGTGGGGAGCTTCTGAGGTCCTGGTTTCCCAAAACCTCTTGGCACTTCCCTGGCACTCCCAGCTTGACCTGCCAAGCTCAGCCAGCCCAGAGGGGAGGGCATAGAGAGCAGTGTCGGGGCCACTGGGAGGCTCACGGCCCTGGCGTGTTCCTTGGGGCTCTTTCCAGGCTTGTGGGACCCAATGAGCCCCTGCATGGGCACAGGGGCCACAAGACACTTGGTCTCCAGGGCTCCCCTCAGCCCTTTGAGACTCTGCCCCTAGGGCTTGGTACACTGACCAGGAAGGGGTAGGGCCGAGGTTGGCAGAAGCAAGTGACCTGGGACCTGTGGGTGGTCCCTCAAGAGGGGGATAGCGAATGAGGATGTCAAGAAGGTGGCCTGTGCCCCCGAGACCTTTAGAAAGCCTCACTCCACAGAGTCCCCAGGAAGAAGGAGGGCTCACTAATCTGAGCCATTTGCCCAAAACTCCTGGCCTGATGTGCATTTTAGGGAAGGGGAAAGGAAGTTCTCTTTGAGCAAAGGTGTGGGGGTGGGGTGGGGGGGATGGACAGAGGAAAGTGCTCCCAGCGCAAAGCAGACCTCCTTCTCCAGACTCCATTGACACCCCACCCAGCATCAGGGAACAGGAAGTGGAGGAGAATCAGGCCAGCGCTGAACAAGGAAGTTGGAATAAAATCGCGTCATTTATTTCCAAAAGTGTAGAGGTGGGGAAGCAACATAATAAAAATTAAGGTCAGTTCCCTATGGATCCATTCTGCCTCAGGGGAGGGGCAGTGGCACTTTGGGCCGGCCTGTTCTCAGTGGGAGGGCTTCAGGCAGTCCGATCCCTCATTGCCATGGCAACCCTCAGGTCCATCACCAATCAGAGCTGGTCCCTCCTGCCCGCCCTCCCCTGGAGCTATCTACGGGTTAGTGGGTTAATTTCCAGATGCAGCAGCTCTGGATCCTCCCAGTGGCCACCGGGTCCCCCACCCTCTCACTTTCCTGACCCCTCACCCCTCTTTGTTCCATTGGGTACTCCCACCCCCACCAAGTCCCCGGCTTCTCTGGGTAACCCGCCTCTGAGACTCCCCTCTGTCTCCTGACAGTCAGGGCCATGGAGGCCTCAGTAAGTGAGCCCAGCTCAGCCCACTGGGACCTGGGAAGGCTGCAGAGGGGCTGGGGGGTGGGAACAGGCAGATTGTCCCAAGGCCCAGTCCCACTGCCACCCCCGGCAGAACGCATCTTGTAGCAAAAGGTTAAAAAACGAGTAAAAGATACAAAAGCGTGGTAGACCGGGAAAGAGCGTGTCCACGTGGGCAGCCCCAACGTGGGGAGGGGCTGTGATGAGCTTCTGGGCTCCAGTGCCCACTCGCAGCCTGGAGGGCCTAAGTCCGCACCAGCCAAGTGGCCAGGGATTGGCTGGCACTGCCTGGCAGTAAGGGAGCACTCTGGGGGGTCAGTCCGATTGTGGGGGGTCAGTCCAATTGCTCCAGAATCTTGGGTCTCCCAACCAGAACAAGCATCTAAGCCTACAGGCCGGCTCACCCCTGACCTGGCCATTGCTTCTGCTGAGCTCTTCTGTGGCCCTGCCCTCCTGACCCAAGGTCACAGGTTCTGGAATTGGGAGGCGGCAGGATAGAACTGCTCAAGCCCTGAGTCAGAGGGCTCCGGTGGGGCCAGGACGTTTCCCTGGGCCCGGAGGCCTGAGCTGGCTGCAACACGGGCGAAGGGAGCCTGGCATCAGGGTCAGGGCCCTGGACATCTGAAGAGAAAGGGGCCTGCAGGGGCGCCCCCAGGACCGACCCGGCTGTGGGAGGGAGACCCGGGGATTCCAGCACATCATCACCCTGCAGAAGGGCAGAGGGTGGGCCGCCATCCGAGGCGGTGGGGCCATCCCGCAGGCTCAGGGAGCCATCCCACCTGTGGCTGGGACCCAGCCCTGCGGACCTCAAGAGCAGGGAGAAAAGAGGGTGGTGTGAAGCCTGGAGGCCAGGCGGCAGGGACTCACAGGCCGCACCTGTGCACATCTGGTCTGGCTGATGCTTCAGGACAGAGGGTGGAGGCGGGGCGGGACCCAGGAGGGAAGGTGTCGGAGGGAGGCATGAATGCCTCAAAACCAGACAACGAGAGAGGAAAGACCGAGCCTCAAGTCTGTGGGCCAGACTGAACCTCAAGTCTGTGGGCCGCCCACCACAGCCTCCTGATGCCCTTCTGAACAGAACCTCGCCCTCCCCTTCAGCCACCACCCCCGCCTGCTCCCCTCCACCGTCCCTATGGGCGCCTGGAAGGCTGCAGCTTCATTTGTGGAGGTAGGCGTCCAGCCACAGCTGCCCAGACTTCCTCAGGGACCTGGGAAGAGGAGGAAATGGACGGTCAGGGAGCAGGTCGACGGGGCCAAGAGGCCTCCACCTCGGGCAGTCCCACGACCACATGCCTCCCAATCCTCTCCCTGTCCCCGACCCCCGTGCCCGCCCCGCCTTACCCGATGATGTCTTGCAGGGCCTGAAGCAGCGGCTTCTCCTGGTACTCAATGCCGTGCTTGGCGCACAGGGACCTCACCAAGGGGGCGATCTTGTGCAGGTTGTGCCGGGGCATGGTGGGGAAAAGGCTGGGGAGAGCAAGGGGGCGGGTGTGAGGGCTGGCCCATTGTCTCCACCACCCACATGGAGGCTGGCTGGGCCTGGGAGACCCTAGCTGCCTCTCCCTGCGTGCCCGCGGGGTGGCTGGTCTGCAGCGGGAAAGGGCTGGGCCTCGGGCTCCCTGTGAATAAAGGGACCAGTCGCCCACCCTGCCAGGCTCACAGGATCCAGGAGGATGCCAGGCCCCATGTGCAGGGGTGGGCGCCTCTGTGATCACATGGCCCAGGGAACAAGAACTCAGGCCTCAAGGGAGCTGGCAGGTGGTGGGGGGCGGAAACACAGTCTAGGGTCGTTGGGGGAAAGACAGAGAGAAGGAGCCCCTACCTGCTGCCCTCTGCCAGGTGAGGCTGGTGGTAACTTGCCTCCACTGTATGCCCTCCACCCATCCCCCTCCTTGCCCACGCCTGTGCTCACTGGTGCTCGATCTGGAAGTTGAGGTGCCCACTGAACCAGTCATTGAAGAAGGACTGCTCCACGTTGCAGGTGGCTGCCAGCTGTTGGGGAGAAGGGGGTGAGAGGCTGGGAGCAGAAGCACAAAGGGCCCTCTCCTTTCTGCAGGGCCCAGCCTTCCCTGGGTCTACCACCCTGCCCTGATTTCCCACTGGTCCCTCCAGAAGCTCCCGGCCACCCTCTCCTGCCCGGCCCTGGCCCTCCCAGTGGAAGGACACCAGCAGCCCCAGGGAAGGGCAGGACAGCGCAGGGCCTACGGGGCAGCCACGCTCCTGGGGACATGGACCTGGGCTCCGTGGGGGCCCCCTGGCAGCCAGCGCTGGCCGCCCTCACCTGGCTGCTGAACCAGTCACGGTAGGGCTCTCGGTCAATCTCCATGACGATGTGATTCATCTGTGTGACCCACACAAACCAGTGGCTCTCCAGGAACCTGGAAGGGAGCTCAGCTCAGCGTGCAGCCTCATGGCTCAGTCTCCCCGGGGGCCAGGGAATCCGTGGGAACCGAGTGTCTCTCCCAACCCCAAACAGGGCAAGGCGGGTACAAGTGGAGGGGGTTGAGTGAAGCCCCTTGATGAGGGGCCCGGGCAGAAAGTGGGACCTCTGAGGCTTTTGTCGGGGGGCGGGGAGCTCACATCAAACCCCCATCAGCACCAGTGCCTGGGGGGCAAGGGGCTAGTAGCCAGCAAAACTCAGGCACCTGATGAAGTTGAGGAAAAGGATGGATCCCAGGACACCATAGAAAGGGATGTAGCTGATGAAGAAACGGGTGTAGTAGCTGATGGCCCAGGCCAAGTCCTGCGGAGAGAAATATGTGAGGCACAGCTCAGAAAATTACTTACAAGCTACACAGAACTTAGACGTGGGCGTGTCTTGCCCTCCTGGGCACCGGGTCCCAACCACAGGTGTGTACACAGCAAGCCCAGCTCACTGCTGAGTGAAGGTGGCCAAAAAACCCTACGGGCCTCCAGGAAGCTGGACACTGGGTCCAGCTAAGGATCCAAGGCCTGCCAGAGCAGGGTGTACACGACAGTCTTTGCGTCTAGGAGAAGGCTGAGCAGCTTCAGCAACACGGAGGGGCTACCGGCGCTGCATCTAGGGGAACCCGCAGGGATGGGGACTAGCACGCTGGTCCTGGGGATTCTGGAGGCATACCACAACGTGCACACCCCCGACACTCGCAGGCTCACAGACTGATTGTCCGCACCCGGGGGTCCTCACTCCAGCATGGCAAAGGCCAGGACGCCGTCCATCACCCACCTCAGGACCCTCCCGGCAGCCTGACAGTGCTGGCCCTCTCCCCACACCCGCGTCTCCTCCCAGCCCCTCTTCCATTCTGCTCTCTCTTCCTGGGCAAGCACACCCCCTCACAGCTGCCTCCAAGGCCCTGCAACCATGGCAACCGGAGTGAACTGTCTTAGCTCCAAGCCCACTCTGTCCACCCCTGCTAAGCCCTCCCATTCCACCCGGAGTAGCCACAGGGACTAGCGACTACCCTGCTCAGCCACCCTGCCCCAGCTTGTTCCCACCTCAGGGCCTTTGCACTGACTGTTTCCGCCCCCTCGGCAGGGTAGCGAGGAGAGCACAGGCTCCGCCCTGTTCTCTGTGTGTGCTAAGTCTCTTCAGTCATGTCCAGCTCTTTGCAACCCTATAGACTGAACAGCCCACCAGGCTCCTCTGTCCATAGGATTCTCTCGGCAAGAATACCAGCATGGACTGCCACGCCCTCCTCCAGGGGATCTTCAGGACCCCGGGATCAAACCTGTGTCTGTCTCCTGCATTCTTTACTACTAGTGCCCCTTATGGCTATTCTGTGTAGCTTGTAAGTAATTTTCTGAGTGTGCCTCTGAGCCTCGTCTTCAGTATGGGAAAAGAATATCCCCCCGAGGTTCTACAGGCCTGAAGGTGTGGCAACAGTAAGCAGAGCTTGCAAGTCTGAGCTCTAACAACTCCACTTTGGTCCCCGCACCAGTTTGCTGCCATAGAGACCTTCCGACATACAGGCTGGATTATGCCACTGCCATCCCCAAAGCCATCACGAGCCTCCTGCCCTGTCGGGGGATAAAAGACAAAATCCAGCCCCCCAGTAGGATGCACGAGTCCCTCACATGCCTGTCCATCGTCCTGGCCTTGCCTGCAGCCTGTCACGTCTCCCATGGCCCATGGCGTGCTGTGTCCAGCAGGATCTGCCCGGAGGCTCCTCCCCTTATCTGCTCAGCAAACATCCTTCATAGGAACTCTGTTCCGTTATCTCCACAAGCATTCTGTGAACACCTTCCCTGTGTCAGGGGCTGAGTTAGTTGCTGGAGGCAAATGGGAGTGCTTGAGAGCCGCTTGTCCGGAAGGACAGACTTTAGACAGAGATCCCTTCCACCGCATACGGAAGGGGACACACAGTTACAGGGGTGATGGCAGCATGGCATACGGTCCAAACCCCGTCCTGATTTAGAAAGACTCCCATCAGGAGGTGGTGCCTGAGCCGGGCTGGGATACAGTGAAGGTTTGCCAAGCAAAGAACAGGAGGATGGATGTTTGCAGAAATGACAATGTGAAGAGAAGTCCGGAGAGGCGAGCAGGGAGGGGCTGTGTTCACGTGTAGATTGCATGCTCCATATGCTCCAGCCCCAAGCGCTCCAGGTGGGGGCAAGAGGCAGTGGCCAGGTCACATCCGCCTGGGGGAGACTGGCCTCTATTTTGGCAGCAAGGAAGAAGACCCACTGTGCTTTAAACAACAAGAATGTGGTTCCATTCGAATCATAAATGGTGAAGTTGCTCAGTCGTGTCCGACTCTTTGCGACCCCCTGGACTGTAACCTACTAGCTTCTCCGTCCATGGGATTCTCCAGGCAAGAATACTGGAGTGGATTGCCATTTCCTTCTCCAGGGGATCTTCCCAACCCAGGTATCGAACCCAGGTCTCCCGCATTGGAGGCAGACGCTTTAACCTCTGAGCCATCAGAGAAGCAAAAATAGGTCCCTGCCAACTGAAGGTGAGGAGATTCGGTTATTCCAGGAGCTCAGGGATGAAATGAGGGAGGTCCAATTCAGGACCCCTGGCCCTGCAAAGGAGCCAACAGTCTCCAGGACTCTAGGAGGCGGGGCAGTTCTGTGCAGAGACTGCTTGGTCACGGTGAACCCAGGCTGCTCCCCGGTGTCGGTGTCATCAGCGGGGGAGTAAGGAGTGGGAAGAGTGGCTGGGGAGGGGTCTGAAGAGCCAGCAGTGGGCAGACGGCAAGACCACAGGACGGAGGTACACGTGCGACTAACAAGTCGCTCAGTCATGTCCAACTCTTTTCGACTCCATGGACTATAGCCCGCCAGGCTCCCTCTGTCCATGGGATTCTCCAGGCAAGAATATTGGAGTGGATTGCCATTCCCTTCTCCACGGGATCTTCCCGACCCAGGGATTGAACCTGAGTCTCCCGCATGGCAAGCAGATCCTTTACCATCTGAGCTACCAGGGGAGCCCTTAAGGGAGTGGGGGAAGCCAATACTTTAAGTTCTGTTTCTACTTTTCATCACATTCATTTTGCTTCCTTTTCTGTGTGTGTGCAGTGCAGTAGTATGTACACAGATATTAATGGAGGTGTGTGCTTATTAACTGTGGTGCAAAATGATACATGACCGTGGGCCACTGGTGTCAGGGGTGAAGGGGTAAAGGAGGTGCAGCGAGACAGAGGTGGAGGAGAACCAGTAGAGGCTGGACTTGGAAGCTGACAGGGAGAATTTCAAGGAGTGGATAGTGGATCAGATGCAACGGAGCCCCAGGAAGTAGCCACTGGCAATGCTGGTTGGCCTTTGGAGCTGGACAGTTCTCAGCAGTGTGGGGGGTGCGGCTTGGGGGAGCTGTCCGGGCATGGCATGGTGCCCACGAGGGGCCAGGTACACTCCATCCCTCCTGAGTTGTGACAATCAAAAATGTCTCCCTGGACTTCCCTGGTGGCTTAAGTGGTTAAGACTCTGTGCTTCCAATGGGAGTGGGCCTGGGTTTGATCCCTCATCAGGGAACTAAGATCCTGCATGCTGTGAGGTGCGGCCAAAAAAATCCCCAAATTCTCCCCGATGCTGCCAGTGGCTCAACAGAATTGCTCCCACTGAGGACCACCACCGCAGGTCACAGCTGCACATGGCAGGCACCTAAGCTCGCAGTTACAATGAATCAGAAAACCACAGCACGGCGCAGGCCTCTGCCATGCAGGCCTCCGAGGGTGCACTTTCGTCTGGCGCTAAGCCTGTTTACAGTCAGCTGCTGCTGTGCACTGGAAGCCCAAGCTTGACCCCTACTCCCTGGCAAGAGAGCCCTGCCCCCAAGGGCCTGATCAAATGTCCCTGGCTGGGCCACCTGAGCCGATTCAGGTATAACATCTGATTCCCTTTCCCACTGTGTCTATTTCACGCTTTGTCCTTCAGGGAACACACACAGTGAAAATTTTTTAAAAAGGGATTAAATATTCATGTCAGGCATCTGCCGTGAAAGCAGATTAGAGTGTCCCACGCAGCTGCAGCACTGCCTCTTGCACCACGACTGCTCCCAGAGCTCAACAGCCGCCACAGGGGCAGGAGAGCTGGGTGCCAATTCCCACCCCCTCGCTGACCCAGAAACTCCTTCCCTCCAGCCCAGGTCCGCCTTAATGGCCAGACACGGCTTTCCTGATAGCTCAGCTGGTAAAGAATCCACCTGCAATGCAGGAAACCCCGGGTCGATTCCTCCTGGGTCAGGAAGATCCACTGGAGAAGGGATAGGCTACCCACTCCAGTATTCTTGGGCTTCCCTTGTGGCTCAGCTGGTAAAGAATTCGCCTGCAATGCAGGAGACCTGGGTCTGATCCCTGGGTTGGGAAGATCCCTTGGAGAAGGGAAAGGCTACCTACTCCAGTATTCTGGCCTGGAGAATTCCATGGACTGCATAGTCCACGGGGCTGCAAAAAGTCAGACACAACTGAATGACTTTCACTGTGGGTGGCAGTGCCTAACTGTCCCTGGAGCACAGTGGGTACTGATAAAAAGCATGCCCTACAAGCGTGTAGTACAGGTTTTACCAGCACAGGGCTGGCAAGGACTTCCAAATCCCTCCTCTTCCCCAAACAACCCCAACCTGCTCCCAAGTTCCAGGCTGGCCCTCTAAGCAGAATCAACAGGCACCTCTGCCAATAACACCAAGGGAAGCGTGTAAGACAAAGTACTTTGAAGTCCTTCAATTGCTACACAAACACGAGGGCCTGTTACTGAGAGAGCAGTGTCTAGAGTGTGGGAGGGGGGTGAGTCCAGGCGGTGGCACTGGGAGGTTCTCATGCCTGGTCCACGCCTTGGTGTCACCTTGGGCAAGCCCTAAACTCTCGAGAGTTTCAGTATGTTCACTTATGAAACTGGGTTTTATAAAACAAAAAAAAACTAGCGATACCGACTAAGTGTCCGCTCTGTTCTGCCAAAAGCAGGTTCTGCCCAGGGCGACCACCTCCCCCAGGGCCTCCCATCACGAGCATATTGTCCTCTTCCGATAACCACACCTGCATGTCTACCTCAAGCCAAGGACTCTCCCTCTCTAGGGTCCCCTTCTCTCTCTAGAGTGATGGGCGAGACCGTGTCCCCTAAAATGACCCTTCATCCCCGGGACCTCACAGTGGGACCTTATTTGGAGACAGTGTACTTGCAGATGTCATTAGTGAAGATGCAGTTGCCAAGGAGGGCCCTAATCCATGACTGGTGTCCTAAGACAGAGGGGAAACCCAGAGGCAGAAACATCCACAGAGAAGACGCTGGCCATCCACGTGTCAGAGACAGAGGCTGGCCCAAACCATTTCTCACGGCCCCCAGAAGGGCCAGCCCTGCAGACTGCTTGATCTTGGAGTCTAGTCTCCAGGGCTGTGAGACAATGTGATCCCGTCGTTTAACAGAAGTGCCTGCGGCACGTTCTCACGCAGATTTAGCAAACTAAGCGCCAGGCTGCTCTCCATTTACCAACCGGAGAGCAGTGACCTGGTCCACTGGATAGTCCACGGGGCTGCAAAAAGTCAGACACAACTGAATGACTTTCACTGTGGGTGGCAGTGCCTAACTGTCCCTGGAGCACAGTGGGTACTGATAAAAAGCATGCCCTACAAGCGTGTAGTACAGGTTTTACCAGCACAGGGCTGGCAAGGACTTCCAAATCCCTCCTCTTCCCCAAACAACCCCAACCTGCTCCCAAGTTCCAGGCTGGCCCTCTAAGCAGAATCAACAGGCACCTCTGCCAATAACACCAAGGGAAGCGTGTAAGACAAAGTACTTTGAAGTCCTTCAATTGCTACACAAACACGAGGGCCTGTTACTGAGAGAGCAGTGTCTAGAGTGTGGGAGGGGGGTGAGTCCAGGCGGTGGCACTGGGAGGTTCTCATGCCTGGTCCACGCCTTGGTGTCACCTTGGGCAAGCCCTAAACTCTCGAGAGTTTCAGTATGTTCACTTATGAAACTGGGTTTTATAAAACAAAAAAAAACTAGCGATACCGACTAAGTGTCCGCTCTGTTCTGCCAAAAGCAGGTTCTGCCCAGGGCGACCACCTCCCCCAGGGCCTCCCATCACGAGCATATTGTCCTCTTCCGATAACCACACCTGCATGTCTACCTCAAGCCAAGGACTCTCCCTCTCTAGGGTCCCCTTCTCTCTCTAGAGTGATGGGCGAGACCGTGTCCCCTAAAATGACCCTTCATCCCCGGGACCTCACAGTGGGACCTTATTTGGAGACAGTGTACTTGCAGATGTCATTAGTGAAGATGCAGTTGCCAAGGAGGGCCCTAATCCATGACTGGTGTCCTAAGACAGAGGGGAAACCCAGAGGCAGAAACATCCACAGAGAAGACGCTGGCCATCCACGTGTCAGAGACAGAGGCTGGCCCAAACCATTTCTCACGGCCCCCAGAAGGGCCAGCCCTGCAGACTGCTTGATCTTGGAGTCTAGTCTCCAGGGCTGTGAGAAATGTGATCCCGTCGTTTAACAGAAGTGCCTGCGGCACGTTCTCACGCAGATTTAGCAAACTAAGCGCCAGGCTGCTCTCCATTTACCAACCGGAGAGCAGTGACCTGGTCCACTGGCTCTTAGGGGCCTCACGGGGACTCAGGAGGGTACTGGCTGGAGCCTTGGATGGGTGGACTGCGTGTGACTCATCACTCGGCCTTTAGGAAGTTTCTGAAGGGCTCTGCCAGGGCAGGGGCTCTCCCAGTGGACGCCCTGCATAGCGGGATCTTTCAGGCTGGGGTGCTACGGCCTGCTGGCTCCTGCTGGCCTCAGAGCAAGTCCCTTCCTGAGAGTGACAAGGTAGTCACCCCGGGAGGAGATGCCCAGGGACGTGGGCTGATCCAGGGTCTCGTTGCCCTCCTCCCCACACTCCTGGGTCCCCTGGACTCACCACCCAGTCCTTGCGAACGATCATGGTCATGATGATCTGGTACTGGAAGTACAAAGGGATGAGCAGCGGCGGCCCAACTGCAAGAGAGAGAGGAGAGGGGCTTGGAGCGGCCTGTCCCACCCGGCGGGGCTGGAAGGTGGGGAGGAACCAGGGGGCAGAAGCCAGGATGTGGTGCCAGCTCTGTAGCTCTCGGGCAGAGGAGACCGGAACCCTGGCGCCCTGAGAAGGGGGATGGGAGTGCCCCTGGCTCCGTGCCCAGGAAGCCCGAGTGTGGCATCTGGGTGTCTGGGCCAGTGTCCCTTCTGTGTATCACGGGCCAGGATGGGTTTGTGGCTGTTTGTGGCTGTTGTTGCTCTAACAGCTTTGGTGTAACTTTCTAGGTCTGGAAGGGTCTCAGGTGGGAGCGGGGATGGACGGCCACACTGGGGTGGGAAGGAGGTAGGTGTTGTGGGGCGCCCCGGCACTCACTCAGGAAGAAGTACTCGTGCTGGTGGTTGTAAGGCAGGTATTTCAGCTTCTTCTTGCCGTACTGAGGAGAGAAGCAGAAACTGTGAGCCCCCAGCACCCCTCGGACTCCCGCCTCCCATGCTCTTCCTCCTGCCTAGGGGGGCTTTCTGTCCCTCTGCACCCTGGGCCCCTCTCGGCTCCCGATTGCTCTAGCCAACACTTTCTCAGCCTTCACTGGGCGCACCAATCCCAAGCTGGCCTCAGCTCAGGCGCTCCTCTGCGAGCTGGTGCTTCCAAAGCTGAAGCTCGGGGTCAAGTCACTGCCCATGGCCACACAAGAAGCAGGCTGGCCAGGATCTGAACCCAAGAAAGCAGACTCAGAGCCCATGAGACAGGCAGTAGATCAATGTTTGTTGAATGAATGCACCATGGAACAAGGAACTGGAAGTGGGGGAGTGCAGAGGCAGTTGGAGCTCCTTGGCCAGCTTATACCCCTTTGGAGAGAGAAAAGCTCCTGGGTCCCCCTGAGGGGCTCCTTGGAGCCCTCAATGCCTGAGAGAACCCAGGTAAGGGCTCGGGAAATTGTTACCAGTCACCAGGTCAAGCATCTAGTCCCTCAAGCGGCCTGCAGTTTCCAGGCTGAGACTTGACACTTGAGGTTCCAGGCCAGAGGGAGTCACCACACGGACTCTTCAGGACACACTTGGTCACCTGGTCTTACCCCAGGCACTCTGATGCCCAGGTATGCCACTCAGGAGGGGTGAGAGGTCTGGCTGGGGTGTGGATATCCTCACTGTACAAAGCGAGTGTGAGCCAGGGTTGGGGTGGGGAGACCTACGGCCCCACAGGGTTCCTGCAAGCCCCTTACTTCCAAAGGCCAGCCTCCCCCGAGGACCAGCCCACCCTGCTCCTTGGGGAATGAGACCAAAAGATGCCGCTCACAGAGGGGGACCTGCTCTTGCCTGCAGTGCCGGGGGCCTGCTCTGCCTCTCACCAGCTGAGACCCTGCACAGGTCACTTAGCCTGCCTAAGCCCTGCTTGGCATCCAAATCACTGACAGCTAAGAGGAGTCAATGAGAACATGGGCATGAATGCCAGGGGCTGACCCCTGGGACACAGCTGTTCACCTGCCCCCTACCTCCCGCCCCCAGCTCTGAAGGTCGGTGCACCCTCATCGCATGATGTCCACTCCTGCTTATTGCACCCAGGAGATCAAAGCATGTTACAGAGGGAGAAACCCTGGTGTCCTCTGGGCCAATGCTCCCGTTCTCCAAGTGAGAACACAGAGATGGAATGAGCGCCAGCATCACAGGGAGGGCCCACGGAGGAGCCCTGGGTGAGAGCAGAGCCAAGTCTGGCCCCAGGGCATTCACCTTGGCACCAGTGACCACGGGGCTGGCACACCTGCCGAAGCACCATCAGAATCTATCTGTTTGGTCCGTGTGGCCTCCTGTGCCTTGATAGAGGTCTCACCCAATCCCCAGAATGCACAAATCCTTTGCATGAAGGTTGTCGTTAAGACTGAGGCTGGTGGTCCAGTGGTTACGAATCCACCTGCCAATGCAGGGGATGTGGGTTCAATCCCTGGTCGGGGAACTAAGATCCCACATGCATCAGGGTGACTAAGCCTGTGTGCTGTAACTTCTGAAGCCCATGTGCCTAGAGACCTCGAGCAGCCACAAGAGAAGTCGCCACAATGAGAAGCCCCTGCATCCCAAACAGAGAGCAGCCCCTGCTCACTGCAGGCAGAGAAAGCCCGTGCACAGCAGTGAAGACCCAGCCCTGCCAAATATAAATAAACAAACTTTAAAAGCTCCAGCCTACTGACTGTCAGTCGGGAGGAGTCAGCCTTTGGACAAGAGTCTGCCCTCTGCACGCCACCCCCTAGGCCAACCTCTGAAATAAAGGGAATTTTTCTTTCTACCAATCTTGCCTCTTATATATATTAAAAAAAAAAAAAAGATTGAGGCAGGGCTTGGAGAGATCCCAGTTAGGGCACCCCAGACACAGTCCTGGAGAACGTTGCATGGGAGGGAGGGATTAGAGGCACCCCCCCAAGTGAGTGGTCTGGTGGTCTGGGTTCAGGGCAGCGTGTGCTTCACAGAACAGTGCCCCCGCTCCCTCCGGGGTCCTGTTCTCCCTCCCAGAAGCCAGGAAAACAGGCCCAGACTTTGCAGGCTTCTCCGGCCCTGACAGGTGCCCTCCTCACCACCCCTTTGCCCAACAGGTTGTCCCAAGGGACAGCCCCAGGCCCAGAGGAACCTCAGGCTGGCTCAGCTCTATTCTGAGAGTGAGCACTAGGGGCGGTATAGGCTGGCAGAGGGTCACAGAGGGACTTGGCAGTGGGCACATCTGGGGAGCTGGTTTGAAGCTGCGTTTGCACAGCAAGCACCCCGTCTGCACTGATCCGTGGTGCCCTGTAAGGGGTGACAGGAGATTACCGGGCTAATGCTCCCTGGCAGGTCAGCACTGCCAGCCCCTGCGAGCATCCCTTCAAGGCCCTAGACTGCCCTGTAGGAGCTGCCAGGTCCCTGCCCCCAGGCAGCGGCTGGCCCCTCTGCCTAACCCTGAGGGCGCCGGCTTTGGGGTGGAGAGCTCCAGATTTGGAAGCAATTTGTTATTTGAGCAGCCTCCCTCCTCTGCCATGAGATTTGGGTTTGTTATGGGTACTCCTTAGCGCTACTGAGGGCCGGTGGATGATGGGGCCACAAAAGCCCTTCAGAAGGCAGGTCATGGATACACAGGTGCCTGTGTGCCGCGACACACGGACATCACAGGGCGTCTAATCCCATCCTGATGACCTCAGTTAGGGGACTGCAAGATTGTCAGCGTGAGGCTAACCCAGGGCGCTAGCTTCCTCTCTGAAAACCAGCAAGCACAGCGGAGATTCGGGGATGCCAAGGGAGGCGTGGGCCCAACTTGGTTTCTTGACTTTCCCACGCCCAGCTCTCTGCAGCCCTCGGTTATCTCCATGGGTGCAGGGAAGGGAGGGGAGAGGTGTCTTAGGATAAGAAGTCCTTGGAGTAGAGGCTCTTGGCTTCTTAATACATTAGGAAGCTGGAAGGATCCAAGAAACATAGGCCCCTAGTGTCCAGCAGGTGGTGGCCCTGGGCAGGGCCCTGCAGGACCTGGAAGCCCTGGCTAAGAGTCATTCAGCCAGGGTTTGGATGTGACACTGCCTTTTCTAGCTGTAGCCTTGAGCCAATTATTTCACCTCTCTCAGCCTCGGCTGTCCCATCTATAAAGTGGGCTTGATGAGAGCCCCTGCCTCATGGTTAAGCAAGGATTAAGTGATGCCCCACATGTGGTGCTCAGCACGGTGTTAGGCCCAGGGACTAAGCAAGAGTCAGCCTTCCTGCCCACGGGGGCCTGCAGGCTTGGGGTTGGGGTGGTGGGGCACTGCACTCCTTTCCCATGCAGAAGAGTCCTCATCACGATACACAAGAAGAAAGCCTGGGCTCTGGGGTGGTCACAGGGGAGACGCAGATTTGAGCTGCGGGCGAGGCTCTGGGTGGTTTGCCATGTCCAGACCCTGAGGTGCGGCAGCACATGCAGGACCGATTTTAACATGTCCTCAAGATGAGGCTGAAGGCTTGGGGTTGGGGGGGTGGGGCACTGCACTCCTTTCCCATGCAGAAGAGTCCTCATCACGATACACAAGAAGAAAGCCTGGGCTCTGGGGTGGTCACAGGGGAGACGCAGATTTGAGCTGCGGGCGAGGCTCTGGGTGGTTTGCCATGTCCAGACCCTGAGGTGCGGCAGCACATGCAGGACCGATTTTAACATGTCCTCAAGATGAGGCTGCGGTGAAGGCAATGGCACCCCACTCCAGTACTCTTGCCTGGAAAGTCCCATGGACAGAGGAGCCTGGTAGGCTGAAGTCCATGGGGTCGCTAAGAGTCGGACACGACTGAGCGACTTCACTTTCACTTTTCACTTTCATGCACTGGAGAAGGAAATGGCAACCAACTCCAGTGTTCTTGCCTGGAGAATCTCAGGGACAGAGGAGCCTGGCAGGCTGCCGTCTATGGGGTCGCACAGAGTTGGACATGACTGAAGCGACTTAGCAGCGGCACCAGCAGCAGCAAGCTGGGGCTGAAAGGGATGCAGGTCAGAGGCAGAGGCAGGGGGAGCCCTGGCAGGCTGGCTTCCTGGAGGCCCACGACCCTGGGGCCCCAGCCAGCTGACACCCCGGTGCTCCGCCTCCCCCGGAACCACAAGGCCCGGCTTGGATTACGGGCTGAGGGGGTGCCAGGGGCATGTACAGGGGACTTTTCAGCCTTGGAACAAAATGTCTGAGCAACGACAAGGGCCTGCCTTGTCCATTCAGGGTTGGGGGAGGGGGCAGCTAGAGAGCTTTGCCTGCCTCTGGGAAAGTGCAGACTCACAGGCAGAGAAGTGAGGAGCCGGCCACGGCAGGCATGCGAGGAATGGCAAGATTCCAGCCCAAGGGCCCCGGCTGCTCCAGGGGAATACTTGGCCTGTTTGCAAAGGTAGTCTGGAGGGTCAGCTGCTGACAGGCCATTGGGCAGGGAGAGCTTCCCATGGGGTCAGAAAAGCAGGTTCTCAGGCCCGGAGGCGGGCGAAAACACTCCTGGCTTCTGAGAATCCATTTACAGAGCTCCAGGGCTGATGGCCTCCTGGTTCTCCTCCACAATACAGCAAAAAAAAAAAAAGTGGGCGGTGGGGAGCAAAAACAAGACTGCTCCTGACATCACCACTATTCAATTCTGTTCTGAAGTTCCAGTAACGTCAGAAAGCCCAAAGCAGAAATAAGAGTGGAGAGCTATTAGAAAGTGTCTAAATTTTCACTCCTTTCCAAAAATATGACTGTTTACCCAGGAAATTCTTTTTTCTTTTTTTACCCAGGAAATTCAAAAGAATCAACTGAAAAGCAACTAGATTCACAAGCAGACATCAGTGGACCCTAGTTGGACATAAGATAACTTGCCAAATGGCAACAGTTTTCCTGAATACCACAGAAACCCCTGTTGTCATGACAAAATACAGACATTATCTAGGATTCAGTTGAAAGAAATATGGCCACAAGACATATAAAGAAGAGGAAAACCCTTCTAAGAGGTATAAAAAAGAGACTCAAGTGTAAATGGAGAAAGATGTCATGTTTCTGGATAGAAAGACTGAATGTAAAGATGTAAAGGTTTTTCTGGAAGGGGCAGGTCAGTCCACGACAAGCTCTCAGGGGGCTGTAAGGAGCCATGGATGCCGCAGTCACCCAGACAGTGTCCTGCATTGACACTCAGTCCAGACCAGGCGCTGGGCTTCAGGAGAGGGCACCTCACCCCTCATCAGGGGCAACACAAACCGGGAAGGGGAAACCAGAAAACCTGGCTGACTCCTGCACGTTATGGAGGTAGACCATCATCTTAGCCAAGCCTCATGCGGCCAAAGTCAAGCATTCAAAAGTGAACCTAAGGACTTCCCTGCTGGTCCATCCTACTGGCCACAGGGCCCCAAAAAAGTGAAACCATAAAGCACTGAAAATATATGAAGAAGAAAGGAGGCCCAGTGATTAACACTTTGCCTTTTAATGCAGGGGGTGTGGGCTTGATTCCTAGTCAGGGAACTAAGATCCCACAGGCCTCATAGCCAAAAAAACAAAACAGAAGCAATACTGTAACAAATGCAATAAAGACTTTACAAAACGGTCCACATTCTTAAAAAAAAGAGAGAAAGAAATCTTTAAAAAGAAAAGTGAAACCATAAAACACTAAAAATCTGTTGAAACACTTTCTAAGCATAAAATAAAGATTCCTTCCAAGCAGCATGGTCCTGGCGACACTAGGAATCCAGGAACAACTGGCCTCTTCCGGAGTGTGTGAGGGAGGGTTTCACGGCCTTACGTCAATGGCAACAGGATGGCCAGATCCCCCAAACTTCCACCGCACCTCCCAGAAGTTGGCACTTGAGAGGCATCCAGGGAGAGATGCTGGAAGGAGTTTCACAGCCACCACACAAAAAGAGACACCTTGGCCGCGTTGCTGGTGAGACTAGGTTTTATTGTCAGGAACACAGAGAGCTTGTCAAGCCAGTCAACAGCTCTACAACATGAAGCCTCCCCACCTAGCAAGGGAAGCCTTGTCTTTTTATCACTTAATGATAAATACATAAGTGGACTGACTCCACTTAATCAGTCCTACTATCTAGACACCTCAAATCAAAGCGAGCAAACTCACTGCAAGAAGGAATATGCAAGCATGTATTTTGACAAAGAAAATCCTCACACTTGAGAAAACTTGTGCGAGTCCCTTGAACTGCAAGATCAAACCAGTCAATCCTAAAGGAAATCAACCCTAAATATTCATTGGAGGAATGGATGCTGAAGCTCCAGTACTGATGTGAAGCCCCCTGATGTGAAGGGCTGACTCATTGGAAAAAACTCTGATACTGAGAAAGATTGAAGACAAAAGGAGAAGGGGGATAGCAGCGGATGAGACGGTTAGATAGCATCACTGACTCAATGGACATGAGTCTGAGCAGACTCCGGGAGATAGTGAAGGACAGGGAAGCCTGGTGCGCTGCACTCCATGGGGTTGCAAAGAGCTGGACACAACTCAGCACCGGAGCAATAGCAACAAAGTCCTTGGCCAGCCAGAGAGGCTCCACACACCCAAAGAACCAAACTGGCTAATTTCCTCTGAACTGACAATGTCACAGAAAACTTATGTTTCTGCTCAAATATTCTGTGGGCAGATATGAGACGGGAGGAGTGGGGTACTAACCAGAGTTGAGGGAAAAGTCTCCCTCCTCTTCCTGTTTGAAGTCTTGGATGCCAACATTTCTGGGAATACAACCAGTTCAAGACACTGCTCCTCATGGAGGGTAAACGTGCCTCTCTTGGCAAATGCTTATCGGGCCCCTAATCTGTGCACAGTTTGGTCACACTTAAGATCTACATAAAAGCAACAGGAATCTTCTACACTTTGGTTTACATCATCAATGTATTTCAGAAAAGTAAAGCTTCTATTTTTTTTCCACCTAGAAGCACTACTTAAAAAAAAAATGAGGAGAGTCTTTAAATTCTTAAAATGCACTGGGCATGGCTTTATTCAAAGACTCAGCAACACCAAATTTTCCTGTCTTAGAAACACAGCAGAGGACTGGACAGCCCCAGTTGAGGCCAGTGCTGGACTCCAGCAAGGAGGCCCACGTTTGCTGAAGCAGCCAGTTGCAAGGAAACGATCTAAGTTTGGATCTTTGTTTTTATTTTACTTTTTTGAAGGTCAAGTTTAAATTTAATGACCTTGGTACTAACTATACACATGCTAGTGAGTGCTAAGACTTAAAATCTTCTGCTTCAGTTGTGACTCCAGACAGGATCCAGAGAGGAGTTCTAAAATCTCTTCTCTGGGTTTTATGAGACTTTCTTTACCCTCCTGTGTTAGCATCTTAAGACACTGCATCAGCCTTAAAAGGGCACTGGAAAGGGCAGGATTTTTGTTTTTAAAAAAGATATGTGTGTCTGTGTTTCTTCACACATAGAAAATACCTGGAAGGATTAGAGACTGTTTCAACAGGGGTCACCAGTGCTGACCCCAACAGTTGTCAGCAATGTCAAGGGCATGACAGCTGGAGGCACAGCAGGGATGGGAGAGATAACAGGCGACTGACTCGCTTCTCAGCCTGGTCCATTACTGTTACTATTTAAATACTTACAACAGGTATGTCTATACTTACAATAAAAAATCAACTAATATTAAAAACAAGGAGGGGCTTTCCTGGTGTCCAGGGATTGGGAACCCACCTGCCAATGCAAAGGACATGGGTTTGATCCCTGGCCTGGGAAGGGACCCACACGCCACGGAGCTACTGAGCCCACGTGCTGAAACTCTTGAAGCCCACGCTCTACAGCCCATGCTCCACAACAAGAGAGAGAGTAAGCCCCATCACCGGAACTAGAGAAAACCAGTGTGCACCAACAGAGGCCCAACACAACCAAAAATTAAAGAAAAAAAAGACTTTGCCTTCCAGTGTAGGGGGTGAAGTTTCGATCCCTGGTCCAGGAGCTAAGATTCCAGATGCTTTGTGCCCAAAAATCCAAAACATAAAAAAACAGAAACGATATTCTAACAAATAAAGACTGTAAAAAATGGCCCACATTAAAATATACATATATTAAATTAGTTAATTAAATAAATAAAGACAAGGCAGTGTGACAAGTGGAAGGAAATGGCTCAGCTGTCAGATCTGGAGCCTCATCCTAGAAGAGCCACTAAGCGATGCAACCCTGACCACATGCCCTCCTCCTGCTGAGCCTCACTTCGTGTCTGCGGTGAAGCAGGTGGAACCAGACCCTGTGGAGGTCCCTCCAGCATCGGGGACTGTGACTCTCCAAGTAAGGTTTCCTGGAGCTGGTCTTTGAGAACCAAGCGTGAGCCTTCGAGTTGTGCCTTCCTGCCAAACTGGAAGGAATAAGCTAGGAAATGCTCTTCCCCAGGCCGTGGATGTCAAGCAGGCATCTAATACTCCCATAAGGAGCTGCCTCCGTTATTTAACCAGGAGCCATCCCATAGAAATTCCAGCTGGAATTACTCAGGGTGTCCACGAAAGGTTTCTGTGTAAATATCAGACACAGACGTGTGTGTCTGACTCTCCACCTACGGTCCCTGCTGATTCCTGCGTGAGCCACACACTCCGGGCCCACCCCACCCCGTCATCGTACCTCAATGGGCTGCCACTCGCCCAGGACAAACACGTGCAGCATGTTCACGTCTGGATCCTTGTGGAAGAGTTGGGCTTGGCGTGGTGCTGGAAGTGGCGGTGGTTCCACCAGTTGGCAGAGGCACCCTGTCAGGGGAGGAACAGAGATGAGCAGGGCAATCCTGGCAGTGGGGGTGTAGGGGGGTTGCTCATGACCCAAACGTCTTGGGACCAGTTCCTAGCAGGTCCAATACTCAGGTCCCGAAAGTCAGAAATTGACTCTGCCAATGCTGAGTCCAGAGTGCTGGAAAGCCCCTTGGCCAGGACTTCTGCATGGAGCCAGCTTACTCCACCCTTCCAGGCCTGTCTCCCTGATCATAAGACAGTGCTGGTGATAGATGGAGAGGCAAGTGCTTCAGCACACGTAGGGGGCCTCAGCTGTCTGCCAGTCCCAGGGGTGAGGCTAACACCCCTCATCCTCTGCTTGTCTCTCATTTGCACCTGCTGTGCAGAGGGGAACACTTCCAGGCGGGGAACAGTAAGAAGTGGTCCTTACTATATGGACCCAGCACTGCACCCTTAGGTATGTGTACCCAGAAGAAACGAAAACACGGCCACACAAAATCCTGTACACAGACATTCCCAGCAGCATTATTTAAAATAACCAAAAAGCACAAACAACCCAGAGGTCCATGCACTGAAGAGCGGATGAGCACTGTGTGGCAGATCCAAATGGAACCTTGTTTGGCCATGCCATAAAAAGGTGTGACGTGCTGACACGCGCTACAGCATGGCTGAGCCTGCAAATATGACGCCAAGCGAAAGAAACCAGCCTTAAGGAGTCTATTAACAGTGCCCTGCGATTCCATTTATATGAAATGTCCAGCACTGGGGAAATCCATGGACAGAAAGATGAGTGGTTACCCAGTTCCAGGGTTGGGATGAGAAGTTTGGAAGTGATGGCTAAGTGGTGTGGGGTTTCTTTTAGGGGTGATGAATATGTTCCGAAACTGATTGTGATGGAGGGTGCACAAATCTGTGAATATACAAGTCACTGATTTGCACACGTAAATGGGCAAACTGTAGAGCTTGTGAATTAGATCAAGAAAGCTTAAAAAAAAAAAAAATGAAGACCACAAATGGCTCCTGCTCTCAGAGGGCCCAGAGAGTAGCTGGCAAGAGAGCCCCATAGCCAGACGTGCTGCTACACTGAGAGGTGACCCCAGAGTCATGTGGGTGAGTCACACCATAGCCAAAAGCTTGGGGGAGCTTAAGAAACAGTCGCCAACACAAGCAGGTAAGCGCCTTCTGGTTCTAACAGGCAAATGATAATCCCAGGGAATTCCCTGGCAGTCCAGGGATTAGAGTTCCAAGCTTTCACCGCCGAGGGCCCAGCTTCAGTCCTCGGTCAGGGAACTAAGATCCCACAAGCCACACAACGTGGCCAAAAATAGTGAAAAACTGTAATAAAAGTCATAATAAAATTATGACTCTAGGAGACAAGAAGCATTACATGAGTATTTCTTTCAAGGCCATGAATTTCTGTCTCATCAGCTCCAACTCCGGACGTATTTTGAGGGCATGTCCGTCCATGGAGTCACCCAGTCATACAAAGAAGGAAACAAAGCTCCTCTGACTCGTTAGCATGAGGGTTTCACGGGTGAACAGCTGCTGGATCAATCAATGTTTTGGCCTAGGGTCTGGCCATCTACAAAAAGGCCTGATTGCAAAAACAAACATTTCACTTGGAAGATGTTTGGGTACAAACACAATCTCTGGACCCTAAGGGCCGTGGGTGGGAACAGCTCTGAGCAGCTGTGGCCTTTGCAATGACCTCAGGTCCCTGGGCCTCCAAACCCAACAGAGCAAAAATAAAAAATAACAGCAAATGAGAGCTTAGAGGATTGGGAAATGAGGTGATACATTGGTCTTTCTAGCCAAAAGGAGCCAAGTTGCTGGGAAAAGCACAATGGAGTCCCTGGCACAAAGGAATTAAGGAGCAAGGTATGTGAAACATGAGGTTTAGAATACATCAACCAAGAGATGTTTGTTGAATGAATAACTAGAGGAAAGAAAGATGGGCTGTGAGCACCATGAGGTTGAGATGTGGCAAGGTGGGGCCACCCCCGAATTTGGCATGGGGTGTAATGATGAAATAGCTTTTGATGGTGCTCTTCTCTGCTGATTCCCTTTCATTCTTCTTCACTAGGCCCAACTTTACATACCATTCCTGGGACAGGGCAGCCCTGCCTGCCTCGGAGCCATGATTCAATGATGCCTGTCTTGGGGATGAAGCAAGGAAGGAGGCCAGCCATTGTCCACCAAGGGAGAATAGGGTCTCCCTCCACACTGGGGTAGGGGGGCCTCACTCCACACTGGGATGCGCTGACAGAGCTGTAAAAGTTTTGGGAGGCCACTCAGAAGGTCTGCCCTTGGGCAGCATATTGGCTAGGAGGGGGCAGACAGAGCGAGGGTCCCTTTTCTGACAGAGGCCGGGTGACGGCCTTGGGAGCAGGGGAGCGTGGGCTATCACAGAAGCGGAGAGAAAGCCTCCTTGGTTGGCGCCGGCAGTTCTGGCAGAGCGATGATAGAGCCTCATTAACAATATTTTTGAAAACCTATCACCCTTTTGCTCATCTTGTTTTGACGAGAGAACGGCCAAGTTTAACAATCGCTCTCAACCAAGCGAACAGAGTCAAGTAATTTTTAATTAAACTGAAGTAAAATAATAATAAATTTGGTTTCAGTATAAATAATAAACTTCATCTTGGGACTTTTTATATACCACTGTTCCAAATTTTAATAGCTTTCAACTACTTTAATGCTCTGGTGAATGAAATTCAACCAGTTAAAAAAAAGAGAGTGAGCAAACACATAGAAACATGTGTGTAAGATACAAGTCGTCCTTCAGTTTCACATTCCAATATGTCTCAAGGTCCTAATCTTTATTTAAAATGTTAGTATTTTGTTGCTTGTGGATTTTTTTTAACTTTGCATTAATTTTACTTAAAAGAAAAATTGCGTGGCAGACTGGATAGGAGGGGAACTTTGGGGAAGAATAGATATATGTGCATGTTTGGCTGAGTCCCTTTGCTGTCCACCTGAAACTATCACAACATTGTTAATCAGCTTATACCCCAAAATAAAATTCAAAAGCTTTTAAAATATTGCATTAAAATGCTACTTATTTCATTCCTGAGTCTTTCTGTCATTGCTTAAATTTTGCCTTCCTGGCACACACTTGTGTGCTCGCTTGCCTCGCCCTAGTCCCAGCCCTAGTGGCCCCAGATAAGGCTGAGGAAAGACTCTAGGTTCCAAAGATTTCCATCTCCAGATGCAGTCTAGATGGTGCCAGGCCTAGCGGTTTGCATTGTTTCAATGCCAAACAGAGGCTCACCCTCACAGAACCATGTCTGTACAAGGTTAACCCCGGGAAGAAACGGCCACCAGAAGTGATGGGGACCAAAGGAAAAGTCATAGTCTGGAGGTGGAGGGCTCGCTCCGGGAACCCTACGGCAGCACGGGCTGGCACTAAGAAGCAGGTCCCAGCATCCTGAAGCTCCTGGCACCCCGTTCAGTGCCCTCAGTGGCTGAGCTAAGACATCTGAGTTGGTGGGGTCCTTGAAGACCTTCCCCAGCCAGTTCCTTTCTATCTCAGCAAAGGGACCAAAGGAACAGCTGGACCTGCAGCCACGTGTCCACCACGTGCCAGAGCAATGCTGTGAAGCCCGGGATGCTCCTTGCTCTGGGGCACCCCTGACTGAGCTGCCCAGTTATGCCACTGGCTTGGCCACAGCACGGGCACAGCTAGCAGGGAGCTGGCAACCATCAACAGAACCCAGGGCCTTAACCTAGAGCCTCCCAGCCCGAGTACTCCGTCACTGAAGATTTCACAAAGCGGTGTTCTAAAAGAAGGCCAATCCCCTGTCCCTACCTCATCTTCTGACACAAGAGCTGTGTCCCAGAGCCCTTCAAGGGCACACGGACACCAGGAGGGACAGCCCTCCCAGCTCCCACCCAGAATCTGGAAACAGGACAAAGTCCATCTTTGTTAAGTGTGTAGGGATAACCTGGGTCTGGAGTGAAATGTTACTTTCAACACCGAGGAGGGTTTTCTCCAACAGAAACAGGCATAAAATGAAACAAAGTGCTCTACTATGTGCATCCTTCACCCCTGAAATTCTGGAAAGAAACCAGGTTCTCAGACAGCTCCAGGCTCAAGGCCAGTCAAACTGCTTGCTAAGGAACTGGTTACCAGTTCAGTAGTAATTCACTCCCAACCAGATCCAGAGCCGATAAATGGAAGGCTGGATGTTGTCGGGTTGCAGGGGTTGACATTTTAACCCAGACACATAGCTTTTCCCAAGGCAAGGTAGGGAGGGATGGGAGTCTTTGCAGCTGGATGCTGCTGGGGTAGGGCTGGGCAGGAGGATGAGAATCTGTTTCAAAGGGAGACTTGGCAAGGACTTATTTCCAAAACCAAAGAGATAACGCCTATCACATGAGCACAAGGTCGCTGGCAAGTCCAGTTCGTCTTTGTACCAACTTGCCAAACTATAAAGCTGTTGCAGGTCTGCCTCCTGATCTGTAGGGCGATGAGACAGCTACCTGCCCTTCTGGGTTTTACACAACTCTTGCCCTTTGGCTCAGTACACTGTTTGAAGTCCCTTATCTAAAAACTTAAGAGAAACACGATGTCTCAGATATAAAACATCATCTGATGGAGGAAGCATACCGATGTATCAAGAGAGATTGTTTCTTCAGGTGCAAGCTATTATATATGGAATGAATAAACAGCAAGGACCTACTGTGTAGCACAGGGAACTGCATTCATTATCCATAATGGAAACAATATGAAAAAGGAATGAAGGAATGTATATATGCTTGCATGCTAAGTTGCTTCAGTCATGCTCAGCTCTTTGCGACCCTATGACTATAGCCTGCCAGGCTTCTCCCTCTGTCCATGAGATTCTCCAGGCAAGAATGCAGGAGTGGGTTGCCTTTTCCTTCTTCAGGGAATCTTCCTGAACCAGGGATCGAACCCTCCTCTCTTACATCTCCTGCATTGACAGGCGGATTCTTTACCACTAGTGTCACCAGGGAAGCCCACCAAGGAAGCCCACATGTAACTAAATCACTCTGCTGTACAGCAGAGATTAACAGAACATTGTAAATCAACTCTGCTTTAATTAAAAAAAAAAAAAAAAAAAGAGCGAGAGAGACTGCTTCTTTACTGGCCCCAAAATGAAAGGAATTTATCAGTAAGCCCTTAGGTAAGGAAACAAACGTAATCAGCTAAGCAGCATGTGCCTGTTTTCACAACCAGTACCCTGGTTTTGTGTGTCTAGTGTGGTGAGGAGACAGGCCCTGGAAGCTCAGAGAAGCACAGTGTTAGCAAGTCCTGCAGCTCAGCCAGGACACTGACTGGAGAGGTGACCTGCTCCAAGGGAAGCGAGATGGCACTGTGCCCACCACTAACTGATGGAATGGCCCAGAGTGGCCGACATTTACCTTTAAGTGACCGATGATGAACTTGTGGACGATGTGGTTCCACATGGACTTCTTGTAAACAGAGAGGTGGCCATAATCGTGTTGCAGCCATCCAGCCTGGGCCTGGGGAGAGAGGGCCACGGAGGCTTTCAGAGCGTCGGCACCTAGGCCCCAGGCCTCTGCCAGCTGGGGGAGGCAAGGGGGAGGGGCTTCAAGTGACAGGTGAAGTTGTCATGCCTCACCTGAGAGGTAGCAAGGATGAAGGCCGTAATGATGGTTGGAATCCAGCCGTTGCCAAAGTAGAAGATAGTGAACCAGGCGATGCTCTCCATGGCGATGATGTGGGCCAGGTGGAGAAGGAAGAAGAGCTGGTTACTCTTGAACAGGTTCATGTCCTCAGCAGTCTTCCTCAGGGCCCGGAAGTCCTCGGTGATCTGGGACTGTTGAGCCAGAGCACGAGGAAGGAGTCAACCGCCCAGCTGCTCCAGGGGGGGCCAGTCCACACACTCAGGCTCCGGAGGAGCCCAGCTGCTGTGCACTATAGCGGCTGCTGGTGCTATGTACCTGCCTGGACCTGGCACAGCCTTGGAACTGTGTTTGTCCATAGCCAGTTCAGTGGCAAAGAAAGGATTTCACTCAAAATGCTGTCCATTTTGTGTAGCAGCATTATTCAAAATAGGTCAAAGACAGAAACAACCCACATTCTATTAACGGGCTGAATAAAATGTGGTGCATACATACAACGGAATATTACACAGTCTTCAAAAGGGAGGATAGTGATGACACAGGCTGCTAATGAGCAAACCCTGAAGACATTAAGCTAAGTGCAATTGAGCCAGACAGGAAGAGACAAAGACTTATGAGTCCCCTTCTATGGGGAACCTAGAAGAGATTCTTCAATAGGAAGAACAGTGTTTACCAGGAGCTGTTGGGAGGGACAGATGGGTAGTTAATGCTTAATTGAAACAGAATCTCAATGTGGTGTGATGACAAAGTTCTACAGACAGATGGTGGTGATGGTTGCACAACAGTGTGAGTGTACTCAAAGCCACTGAACTGTGTATTTCCAGATAGTTAAAATGGGGAATTCCCTGGTTGCCTAGTGCTTGGGATTCCATCCTTTCACTGCTAACAGCCATGATTCAATCTCTGGTAAAGGAAGTGAGATTCTTGTAAGCTGCCCAGCACAGCCAAAATAAAATAAATATTTCATTTAAGAAAGGTTAAAATGGTTTTGTTATGTCTAATTTATATATATATATATATATATATATTTTTTTTTTTTTTTAAAGCTTAGGGATTTCCCTGGAGGTCCACTGGTTAAGACCAAGCTTCCACTGCTGGGGACGTGGGTTCATCCTTGTCAGACAACCTAAGATCCCACATGTGGTGTGGCCAAATACATGAACTAAATTATTAAAAAGCTTATGTTTTCTACTACCTGACATGCACCCTTTGTTCTGACCACTCTGTCAGACAGGAGAGGGCTCAGTGCGCTGGGCACATGGAGGGCAGAGTCAAGGGTGGGTCTGGAAAAGAGGGTATCACTGGGAGAAAGAAGGAAGCTAGGAGGCAGGGGCAGGGCATGAGGGGGAAGAAAGCCCAGATATTATGGCAAGTGATTGGGCAAGAGGGAAACCCCCTGTGCCCAGCCTGGCGCCACTGAGGCCCCACAGGTGGAGAGGCTAGGAATGAATTACTCCAAGGGCGGGGGTGGGGGGCAAGCCTAAGCTGGCACAGGAGGAGGCGGGCTCACCAGGGCCAGGGGAGTCCTCCCTGACCTCAGGTGATAAGCGGTGGCTCTCCCTGGATGGGCACAAAGGCTCCCACCCGGCGCCCTACACTCACCATTTTGGGGTGACCCCCTTCCCGCCATCCCAGACCTCCCCTCCTTCCTCATCCGGTCAGACTCACATTCTTGCCGCGGTCCTGGCTGGGCTCATCAGGGGCCAGCTCGCCAATTAACAGGGGCTTCATGAACTTGCGCACAAAATCAAGGTTGCGGTGGAAGGCCAGGAAGGCGTCCTGGAGAGCAGGGGGCAGGTGGTGAATACAAGGGCCTCTACTGCAGCTCCAGCCAGCGTCTCCACCCCAGCGAGGGCAGGGCTTGCCAGCAGAAGCTCTGTGCCACTAGGACCCCAGGACACCAAAAGGGGCATCCGTGATCCAACCCCAAGTGTTCTCTGAGCCTCCTCCTGGCAGGTCCCTTGGCACCGGATTCCCATGGAGATGCCACTTGGAGCTGCACCCTGATGAGGGGCCGCTGAGCTCGCCAAGGATGTTTACCAAAAAACATGCCCCTCCAGGGATGCGGGCTGGGAACCAAATTCTCCGAGGGCTACTCTGCCAGCTGCCTGGTTCCCGGCAAACTACGCCACCACCACGCGGTGCACACGGCTGTCAACAAAGAACAAGCCTGGAGCCTGCCACAGGCATGCAAAATGTGCTTAGATGATGCTATACCCAGAACAAATACACGATTACATAAACGCATCGGTGGGAGGAGCTTTTTCATATTTCGAAAAGGTATGAAAATAATTACGAAGATTATGAAAGCTTTTTTATGCAGATCTCTAAACTGTTATATGTTTAGCCTGTGGCATCAGGCCTTGCTTTATCTGCAAACTTTCAAACTCTAATACTGCTGCATTGCTTTTAAAATTAAAAGAATGAATGCTGTGCCTTTTAATCATTTTTTTCCAATTATTAAGCAGTGTGGATAAATTTTGGCAAATTCACAAAATGTACAGAAGAATAAAGAGGAAAATAAGACCACTCAGAGAATGACCACCACTGCTAATCTATCAGGATGTTTTCTCCCGTTTTTTTCCCTATACATGTTATGTATATGTTACATGAAACAGATATAGCATTTCTTTTAGACATGAGCTGACAATAGAGTCTCCCACCCCCATGGTGGACATAGTGATAAACAGTGTTCATCGTGCATCAGACTACGCTTCAAGGTGCACCTGAAACTAACATAATACTGTGTGTGCCTGCATAGTTATAAGTCATGTTTGACTCTGTGCGACCCCAGGGACTGTAGCCCACCAGGCTCCTCTGTCTGTGGGATTCTGCAAGCAAGAATACTGGAGTGAGTTGCCATGCCTTCCTCCAGGGGATCTTCCTGACCCAGGGGTCAAACCCATGTCTCCTTCATCTCATGCATCTCCTGCAGTGGCAGGCAGATTATTTACCACTGAGCCACCTGGGAAGCTGACATAATACTGGACATCAACTATATTTTAACTTAAAATTAAAAAAAAAAAAATCAAGTCTTGAGACTTCACTTGGAGAGAAGAACAAATCAAATGACGCCATGAGAAACAACTGGAAAAATCAATGTAGTTGTAGAAAAGTGAGGACGTCTCTGTGTGTGTATAGGAGGTGTGGGGGACAGGGCCCCTAGATTAAAAGAGACAGAAAAAGATATAACAAAAGGCTATAAAAACTGCAGTATTTGATTTGAAAGGCTCCTGTTTGGGGTGGGGGGAACCCAGCAGTTCTCCAAGACATTCTGGGGGTGGAATGAGAAATTCTGAATACAAGATATCTGGTTATGTTAAAAGAATCACTGCTGAATTTCCCTGATGGTCCAAAGGTTAAGAATACGCCTGCCAGTGCAGGGGACACGGGTTTGATCCCTGGCCTGGGAAGATTCCATATGTTGCCGGGCGACTAAGCCCACAGGCCCTAGAGTTTGCTCTGCAACAAAAGAAACCACTGCAATGAGAAGCCCACACCTCGAAACTAGAGAAAAGCTGGCAAGCAGCAACAAAGACCCAGCGCAGTCATAAATAAATTATATTTAAAATTAATAAAGCATCAGTATTAATTTTCTTAAATGTAACCAAAGTATTATGATTATGTTAGAGAATGTCCCTGTTCTTAGAGGATGCTGAAGTGGCATAATAATGATGCAGTTTATTTTCATATTATTTTCATATGATTCAGCAAAAAACACGCATATATGCATAAAGAGGAATATGAATGTGGCAAAGTGCTGAGATTAGTGAATCTTGGTTAAGGGTACACAAGTGTTCAATTCTTTCAACTTTTCTGTATATTTGGAAATTTTCAAAAATTAAGAAAAAACAAGGAAGAAATGAGAAAGATGCTGACAACTCATAAAAGTGTGTTCAGCCCCCCTGCACAAGTATCTCACAAGGGTAATTGCCAGTCTTCGTCCGTTTCCTGGCATCAAGCCCTTTTGCCTGGTCTTTATTCTATTTGTGTCTAGAACAGACTGACAAAGCAACACTTTGTGCAGAGGAAAACTGGGCCTGGAGCCTTTTAAAATGTCTGCACCCCTACCTTGCTGAACCAAACGGGGTAGCAGCAGAGGATCAGAGCAAGTACCCCTTCAGAGAAGAGATGGGCTGCTGTTGCAGGGGCCTGATCAGGCAGCGAGGAGCCTCGGTCCGCTCTGGGCCAGCAACCTCGAAACTAGAGAAAAGCTGGCAAGCAGCAACAAAGACCCAGCGCAGTCATAAATAAATTATATTTAAAATTAATAAAGCATCAGTATTAATTTTCTTAAATGTAACCAAAGTATTATGATTATGTTAGAGAATGTCCCTGTTCTTAGAGGATGCTGAAGTGGCATAATAATGATGCAGTTTATTTTCATATTATTTTCATATGATTCAGCAAAAAACACGCATATATGCATAAAGAGGAATATGAATGTGGCAAAGTGCTGAGATTAGTGAATCTTGGTTAAGGGTACACAAGTGTTCAATTCTTTCAACTTTTCTGTATATTTGGAAATTTTCAAAAATTAAGAAAAAACAAGGAAGAAATGAGAAAGATGCTGACAACTCATAAAAGTGTGTTCAGCCCCCCTGCACAAGTATCTCACAAGGGTAATTGCCAGTCTTCGTCCGTTTCCTGGCATCAAGCCCTTTTGCCTGGTCTTTATTCTATTTGTGTCTAGAACAGACTGACAAAGCAACACTTTGTGCAGAGGAAAACTGGGCCTGGAGCCTTTTAAAATGTCTGCACCCCTACCTTGCTGAACCAAACGGGGTAGCAGCAGAGGATCAGAGCAAGTACCCCTTCAGAGAAGAGATGGGCTGCTGTTGCAGGGGCCTGATCAGGCAGCGAGGAGCCTCGGGTCCGCTCTGGGCCAGCAGCCACCTCTGCCCCACCCCCGCCTCCATCTCCTCTGCATGTGAGGCCGCAGCCTCCCCGCCTCCCCCGCCCCCCATTCCAAGGGCCTGAGAAAGGGCTCATCAGGAGCCCCCACTGGCCTTGGTGGTAAGGCAGTGACTGTGCTGGTGTGCTAAGTCGCTTCAGTTGGGTCCAACTCTTTGCAACCCCATGGACTGCAGCCCACCAGGCTCCTCTGTCCATGGGATTTCTCCTGGCAAGAATACTGGAGTGGGTTGCCACACCTTCCTCGAGGGATCTTCCCAACACAGGGATCGAACCTGCACCCCGGGCAGCTCCTGCATTGCAGGCGGATGCTTTACCACTGAGACACCGGGAAGCCGGCCTGCAGTGAGCACAGCCTTCCAAAGTCAGAGCTGAGAAAGACCCTGTCACTGCTTCACCTCGAATGACACTACAGCTTTTGAGAAGCAAAGGGGAAGTTTTCGGTATGGCAGTTTCCTAATGAACAACAGCTGATAATAATGAAACCACCTCTACTCTGCCAGGCCATCGCCTCTCGCCCAGCGCCCGTTGCCTCCCCCTACCAGGTCCAGGTCACATCTCCCAGCCTCTGCCTGGACTGAGGAATTTGGTAGAGCAGATAAGACTCCTGTCCTGAATGAGGCCACCCCTGGGCCATCTCCAGAGGCCAAGGGAGAGGAGGGGCCACAGCGTGCCAGGTCAGGAGAAAGGAAAGTGGTCTCCATTTCCTCCCTGAAGCCCCACTTTACAGATCAGGGCACTGGAGCCTGGGAAGGTGGCATTCAAGTGGCAGTTGTTGTTTACTCGCTCAGTCATGTCTGATCCTTTTGCGACCCCGTAGACTGCAGCCTGACAGGCTCCTCTGTCCATGGGATTCCCTAGGCAAGCATACTGGAGTGGGTTGCCATTTCCTCCTCCAGGCAATCTTCCTGACCCAAGGACTGAACCTGGATCTCCTGCACTGCAGGCAGATTCTTAACCATCTGAGCCACCATGGAAGCCCTGTTCATACAAAGGCCTCAATCAAAATGAGCTTCCTCCTCCTGAAAGTTGACCACTTTTTGTGGTCCCCCTTGCAAGTGTCACAGGGGCGCCTCACAAGGTTGCAGGGGGCTCCCAGCAGCTGCTAGGTTAAAGCACCTGGCTCACACAAGGTAAGCCAAGGGGCAAGGCAGTACAAGCCAATTCACTGTTGACTTTGGAACAAGAACTGAGAGCAGGCTTTATCCTCATCTGACAGGGAGACAGGAACCAAAGACTTTCCAGGAAGGCCAGGGACACAGGTAAAGGGGAGGGAGTGGCCAGCAGTTGGGTGGCAGGGGAGGCAGACTCACCCCCAGGAGGGTAGATGTGTGTGTTAGATGCTAGGGAGGTTGCATTGCAGATAAAGGACCAGAACACCCAGATTCCCAGATGAAAGACCTTCATCAGTTCCTGCTTCCACCATCTCCCGGTTCCCATGCCATGCCTTTCTGCATGAAAAGATCCTCCCTGTCCAGCCCCCATGTGCTGAGCAGAACTCACAGCCCTCCTGCACTGACCATCAGGGGTCACGTCTTATTTCTGGCTGTATCCACCTCTGCGGCGTGCTGTGTGTGCTCAGTGGTGTCTACTCTTTGCAAGACTATAGACTATAGCCCGCCAGGTTCTTCTGTCCATGGGACTTTTCCAGGCAAGAATACTGGAGTGCGTTGCCATTTCCTACTCCAAGGGATCTTCCTGACTCAGATCTCGAACCTGCGTCTCTTATGTCTCCTGCACTGGCCAGCAAATTTTCGGAAGCCTCCCACCTCTGCAGAGCGAGGTGAATCTCTAATCCAGCTCCCCACTTCCGGGCACATGGCCAGGGACTGGGGAAGCTCCGAAGAAGCAAACTCAGAGCAGACAACGCTGCAGGCAGTAGCCCCAGGTACAGGGATTCTGCAGAACAAGGGATTACAGAGGGAGATGCGAAGGAGGGATCCTTTGTTCTCAGCTGGATCCAAGGATGCTGACTTCCTTTCCACAGTGGGGAGATTTAAGCAGGATGAGGGCACAGTGGGAAGCCCCTGTGCCTTGTCCCCTCCAAGGGAAATGGGGGCTGGGGTGGGGGCGGGGGCAGTGTTCTGTGGTCAGAAGGCTCCTGATGAGAGGGTCCCTGCTGATGCCAGGCACAGGCAACCCAGGCATGAAGGGATTACAGCAAGGAAACACATCTCAGTAAAATGCAGAACATAGCAGCAATGCTGGGGCTGGGTACATGACCTCCTGGAGGCTGCAGCGGGCAGGAAGTGGACTGCTCCCACAGAGATCTAGCTGAGGGGCTGGAGCTGCCCTCCAGGCAAAGCCAACAGAGGGGTTTCCTCTAAATATCTTTTACCTTTGGCAACAAAGAGGTCACCAAGATTCCTCTGCTTCCAGCTTGTTCTTTTCTGGTTTACTGAACTCCCTACTATGCAGACTGGTCCCAAATTGGGAAAGGAGTATGTCAAGGCTGTATGTTGTCACCTTACTTATTCAACTTATATGCAGAGTACCTCACACGAAATGCGGGCTGGATGAAACACAAGCTAGAAACTCTAAATATCTTTTACCTTTGGCAACAAAGAGGTCACCAAGATTCCTCTGCTTCCAGCTTGTTCTTTTCTGGTTTACTGAACTCCCTACTATGCAGACTGGTCCCAAATTGGGAAAGGAGTATGTCAAGGCTGTATGTTGTCACCTTACTTATTCAACTTATATGCAGAGTACCTCACACGAAATGCGGGCTGGATGAAACACAAGCTAGAATCAAGATTGCTGGGAGAAATATCAATAACCTCAGTTAAGCAGATGACACCACTCTTATGTCAGAAAGCGAAGAGGAACTAAAGAGCCTCTTGATAAAAGTGAAAGAGCAAATAGATGGGGAAACGATGGAAAGAGTGACAGACTTTACTTTCTTGGGGCTCCAAAATCACTGCAGATGGTGACTGCAGCCATGAAATGAAGACACTCGCTTCTTGGAAGAAAAGCTATGGCAAACCTACTAGTACTAGTAGTGAAAGCCACTCAGTCGTGTCCAACTCTTTGCAACACTATGGACTATACAGTCCATGGAATTCTCTAGGGCAGAATACTGGAGTGGGTAGCCTCTCCCTTCTCCAGGGGATCTTTCCAACCCAGGGATAGAACCCAGGTCTCCCACATTGCATCTTGTCCCATCACTTCATGGGAAATAGATGGGGAAACAGTGGAAACAGTGTCAGACATTTTTTTTTTGGAGGGGGGGGCTCCAAAATCACCGCAGATGGTGACTGCAGCCATGAAATTCAAAGACACTTACTCCTTGGAAGAAAAGTTATGACCAACCTAGACAGCATATTGAAAAGCAGAGACATTACTTTGCCAACAAAGGCCCGTCTAGTCAAGGCTATGGTTTTTCCAGTAGTCATGTATGGAAGAAAGCTGAGCGCCAAAGAATTGATGCTTTTGAACTGTGGTGTTGGAGAAGGCTCTTGAGAGTCCCTTGGACTGCAAGGAGATCCAACCAGTCCATCCTAAAGGAGATCAGCCCTGGGTGTTCTTTGGAAGGAATGATGCTAAAGCTGAAACTCCAATACTTTGGCCACCTCATGTGAAGAGTTGACTCACTGGAAAAGACTCTGATGCTGGGAAGGATTAGGGGCAGGAGGAAAAGGGGACGACAGAGGGTGAGATGGCTGGATGGCATCACCAACTTGATGGACATGAGTTTGAGTGAACTCAACTGCAAGGAGATCCAACCAGTCCATCCTAAAGGAGATCAGCCCTGGGTGTTCTTTGGAAAGAATGATGCTAAAGCTGAAACTCCAGTACTTTGGCCACCTCATGTGAAGAGTTGACTCACTGGAAAAGACTCTGATGCTGGGAAGGATTAGGGGCAGGAGGAAAAGGGGACGACAGAGGGTGAGATGGCTGGATGGCATCACCAACTTGATGGACATGAGTTTGAGTGAACTCAGGGAGTTGGTGATGGACAGGGAGGCCTGGCGTGCTGCAATTCACGGGGTCGCAAGGAGTCGGACACGACTGAGCGACTGGCTGAACTGAACTGAACTCCCACATTGCAGGCGGGTTCTTTTTACCAACTGAGCCACAAGGGAAGCCCATGACAAACCTAGACAGCATATTAAAAAGCAGATACATTACTTTACCAACAAAGGTCTGTATAGTCAAAGCTATGGTCTTTCCAGTAATCATGTATGGATGTGAGAGTTGGACCATAAGGAAAACTGAGAGCCGAAGAATCGATGCTTTTGAACTGTGGTGTTGGAGAAGACTTGAGAGTCCCTTGGACAGCAAGGAGATCACACCAGTCAGTCCTAAATATTCTGAACCAGTCAGTTCTGAATATTCATTGGAAGGACTGATGCTGAAGCTGAAACTCCAATACTTTGGCTACCTGATGCAAAGAACCCGACTCGTTGGAAAAGACCCTGATGCTGAGAAAAATTAAAGGGAGGAGGAGAAGGGGATGATAGAGGATGAGATGGTTGTGTAACAGGAGGGAAAGGGGCAGGGCACAACTTTTAAAAGAATGACACAGCCCAAGGACACAACATAAACCAATTAGAATCAAAGGGGACCAAAGTGGCAGATAAGACTAGATCTTAATCCTCAATCAACAAGTGAAATGACACACTCAGAGGTGCCATGACAGTTCCACAGCACTGTTAAGACCAAGGAGTGGGCGGTGGCCCAAGTCCTAGAAATCTCCACCTCTTCCCCCAAAATAGCTGGAATAATCCTCCCACTCATTACCATATGAAATTACCCAGCCTATAAAAACTAACCACATTCTGAAGCCTCTGTGATGGCCCACACTCTGTCGGTGGAGTGTGCTTCTCTTTATATCTGAATAGATCCACTTCTTACCTATCATTTCTCTCTCATTGAATTCTTTCTGTGATGAGACATCAAGAACCTGAGCTTCATTATGTCCTGAAATCAAGTCCCATGGGTTTTGGCTGTGTCAAGTCCCAAGCAGGGTTTTGGCTGGTTTCAAATTCCAGCCACATGGGTTCAAGTCCTAAACTGGGTTTTGGCAAGATTTGAGTCCCAGGCATGCGGGTTCGAGTCCCAATCTGAGGTAAACAGTTTCAGATGGATGATATCACCAACTCGCTGGACATGAGTTTGAGCAAGCTCTGGGAGTTGGGGATGGACAGGGAAGCCTGATGTGCTGCAGTCCATGGGGTTGCAAAGAGTTGGACACAACTGAGTGACTGAACTGGACTCGTGTGCAGGAGGCTAAGGGTCCCACAGTAATGACCCTGCACACCAGTAGTGTTCTGAAATTTAAAGAATGGCTCACCCACAGCCACTGTGAGCCTGATAATAAATAACCTTCCCATTTCATAGACCTGGAAAGTGAAGTTCAGGGGTAAGTGCCTTGCCTAGGATTCCTAAAGCCAGGACTCAAACCCAGGTCCTCTGCCTTTCAAACCTGCAGCCTCCTGACTTGAGGAGGCCAGAGATTCATTCCATTTTCAACCTGTCGTCTTTTCCCAAGAACAGCCTAGGAGAAGTGAAAAGAGAAATGAGTCTTGACCTCTTCTCACCTTCCCTGGGTTCCCAGAGGCAACGGATGCAGACAGGGCAGGAAAAGTCACGGTGACAAGGCACAGAGTGGGGGCAGCTGGAGTCTAGAGGTAAAAGTTCCAGATTCAAGTCTCAGTTTGAAAGGAGAGAAGCAAATCCAGCAGGTGCATTCACTACCTTTTAGATATTCACCTTTGTGCCCAGGACCAACTTGGGGCTACAGAGATGCTGGGGAAAATGTGTGATGAGTAACTGTAACAGCATGCTTAGATTCTTTACCCCATGGACTGCAGCCCACCAAGTTCCTCTGTCCATGGGATTTTCCAGGCAAGAATACTGGAGTGGGTTGCATTTCCTCCTCCAGGGGATTCTTCCTGACCTGGGGACTGAACTCACATCTCCTGCATTGCAGGCAGATTCTTTACCTGCTGAGCCATCTGGGAAGCCCGAAAATGTATGATGAGTCTTTGTTAAACATGAAAAGTTCTGGATGGAGGGTGGGAAGGAGGTTTGAGATGAATTAAGACTTTGGGATTAACACATACTCACTACTATATATAAAATAGATAAACAACGAGGACATTACTGTATAGCACAGGGAGCCATATGTGATGTCTTGTAATAGAATCTGAAAAAGAGTCTGAAATCTGTATGTATGTATATAACTGAATCACTTTGCGGGACATTTGAAACTGACACAACACTGTAAATTAACTATACTTCAATTGAAAAAAAGAAAAAAAAAAGTTCTTCAGCGGTGGGACTCTGCCTCTGAAAGAGGACCCTGGGACACAGGCAAGGGCTCCCTTTGCCCACAGCAAGGCAAAGACCGGAGATGAGCCAGAGGACTAGAGGGGAAGAAACCCAACGTGAAAACAGGAAGGATGGAGTAGAGGAGGCAGGAAGGGAAGATGGGCTAGGAGGTCTCCCTGATGGTAAATCCTGATATGGTCTGAGTATTGCCAAGAGAGGCTTCCCTCATGGCTCAGATGGTAAAGTGTCTGTCTGCAGTGTAGGAGACCCAGGTTCGATCCCTGGGCTGGGATGATCCCCTGGAAAAGGAAGTGGCAGCCCACTCCAGTACTCTTGCCTGGAAAATCCCATGGGTGGAGGAGCCTGGTAGGTTGCAGTCCATGGGGTTGCAAAGAGTCGGACATGACTGAGCGACTTCATTTTGCCAAGAGGGGCTTCCCAGGTGGTGCTAGTGGTAAAGAACTTGCCTCCCAGTGCAGGAGATGTTCAGAAATGTGGGTTTGATTCCCAGGTTAGAAAGATCTCCTAGAGAAGGGCATGGCAACCCATTCCAGTATCCTTGCCTGGAGAATCCCATGGACAGAGGAGTCTGGTGAGCTCCATAGGGTCACAAAGAGTCAGACACGACTGAAGCGACTTAGCAGGCACGCTACCAAGAGAGCAAGGCTTTTAAACCCAAGATCAATGAGAGCTACTCACTACAGGCCTGATCTGTACAACTGTGCCTTGTGAGCTGTAAAAATTTAGTTTCATTTTTTATGCTTGAAAGCAGAAGGACCAAATGACAACTGCTTGTTCTTGCTCTTCGGTAACAGGAAAATCCCCTGTTGAGGCCCCAGATTATCTGGCTTCCTTGATTACCAGTCTCCAGTGAGGATTCTACTGCATCTAGATTGGCTCAGAACGGTGCATTGGAGTGCTCCCAGGAAGCTGACCTCTATCTCCCATCAACCCTTCCCAAACTTTACAGGAGTGTAAATACTCTCACTGGCCCCACTCTGAGGAAGTCCACGCCCAAGGGCAAAGCCACTTGTTCAAAAGCCAGAAAGTAGTCTCTCCATTCCCAGCCTGTTCCCGTGTCCCTGGAGTCCACTCTCCAGAGACACCAGACTTCCGGTGTTGTCTTTTTCAACTGTGGTCCCAATCGAAAGAGAGAGAGAGATGAGGAGAGAGAGAGAGGGAGAGAAAGAGAGAGAGAGATGGGGAGGGGGAGAGAGAGACATGGGAAGAGAGAGAGGGAGAGAGGAAATCCAGTTGCTCACTCCACCATTATTCAACAAGATTAATGCATTTCATGCTCCAAAAGTTTTATCTCACAAGGCAGTAAGCTCTGGGCATAGAGATTCTTTCTCTGTCTTGCTACACCAAATGGACCTGGCATAGACTTTTAAAAATTTCCTCCAAATTTCTCTTTGTTTACTTTACATTCCAGCTGTTACATAATCCTCACTCTTACACTCACTACTCTGATAACGTAACATGGAAGAACCTTGTCTGTAGTCTATTACAAGTTAATCACTAAAGGGATGTTTGCCTGTAAACTTAAATTATACATAATGGCTCATTTCTGGGAACACTGCTTCCCAGGTAATGAACGTTGAGCTAAAATATTAATACGTTTGTTTAGCTCCCAGAAAACCTCCTGACCAAACCTGTGAAGGACTGCAGGGAGGAAGAGACTAACACATTCCCTCACGAGGCTGACGGAAACCAGAAGTTTTCGACTATACTCCTTTCCCTTTCAGTATAAAAGGATCCTGAATTCTAACTCAGGCAAGATGGGTCTTTGGGGCAGGAGTCCACTGTCTTCTCAGTTTGGTGGCCTTAGGTATAAAGGCCTTATTCCTTGCCGTAACAACTGTCTCTTGACTATTGGCCTGTCATACAGTGAGCAGTACAAACTTAGACTTAGTATGATGCAGTAAATAATACTCCATTGCATTTATCTAATGCTTGCAATTTATGAAATGCCTTGCCACCTAAGAAAATATATTTATTTAACACTATGGAATAAATGGGCTTCCCTCTGTCTGGTGGCTCAGACAGTAAAGAATCTGCCTGTGATGCGGGAGACCTGGGTTTGATCCCTGGGTGAGGAAGATCCCCTGGAGAAGGAAATGGTAACCCACTCCAGTATTCTTGCCTGGAGAATTTCATGGAGAGAGGAGCCCGGCGGGCCACAGTCCATGGGGTTGCAGAAGAGTTGGACACAACTGAGCAACTAAAGAACAACAACGGAACAAACAGACCAATCCACCGGCTTTTGACTTTTCCTTCTAGGAAACTTTTCAGTGAAGGCTCAACCATGGGCAGGAACCTTCAGAACTTATTAATGAAGTCATGGCGAGACTCCAACCAAGAGTCAAGTCTTTACTTGGGAACTCCTCTTACGCCACCTCCTCACAGGGTTGTATAAAGGTCCCAATGAAATAATAAACTGATGGTGCTTAAAAATCTTATACCCACTTAACTCACGATCACTTTCACAGCCCCAAGGGCTTAAGCCAAGTTCACAAGCAGATAAAATGGGGTGGGGGCAAAAGCTATCACTGACCCTCTGCTGGTCAAAGCAAGGAGCCAAGAAACAGCTTAGATTTATAGCTGTCTGACCTGCCCCCATCCTTTGCCTCTGCCTGTCCCAAAAAGATAGAAGAGGTAGGGAGATGTAGAACTCCACTCACTGACAGGCCCATAGAGCTTGAACAGCAAAAGCCCAAACAGGTCAGCATGCCAGACCTCCAGGTGGGATGAACTATGTCAAGTTGATCCCTCCCTAGTCACCTCGCCAAGTTCTCCGCGCTGTCAGACTTTGCTTTCGGCTCACTGCCACCAAGAGTGGTCCCTTTCTTTCCTCCTTGCCTCTCAGAGTTCAGGAGGAGGTGGGGGAGGAAGGAGCGTGATGTAGGTGCTGGGCAATCACAGAGCTGCAGGTTTAGTGCCTAAAGTTGAGGGTGAGATGGGCAGCCCTGGCTCCGGGAAGATCCTAGGGCGCCCCTACCTCTTCCAGGGCAGGATGAAGGAAGGGCATTCTTGGCAGGTTGGGAACAGAAGACCATTGAGCTGAAGTCCCAGAGTAACCTCGGCTGCAGCCGGACCTGTTGCCCAAGGCAGCCTAGCGCTGCGTATGTCCCGTCCCAAGGCCCCTCTCCACCTGGGCTTTGCAAAGTCCAGCCCTTTTTCTTTCTACCAGTTTCCATCAGCACCGCCTCTTCCCTCCCCTTCAAGAACGCCGACCTCTGCGGGGGGGATGGGGGGGGGAGGTCTCGGTAGTCTCTGAAAGCGTGGGAACAGCAGCTGCCAGGCGGGGTCTCCGAGGTGCCACTGCGGACGGTCTGAGACTGGACTTCCAGCAGGAGCGAGCCCTGGCCGAGGACGACTTTCCTTCCCCGCCCCCTCGTCCGGCCGGAGAGTGAGGGACGCGCGCCGAGTCCTACACCTGGCTCCTCTCCCGCTCCTCTCCGCGGGGCCCAGGGCGGCCATCTTCCACGCTGGGGGCGCCAAAGTCCCAGGGTCCCGGCGCCCCGCTTTGGGGGAGTCTCGGGCTCCGGATGAACTCGGAGGAAGGAACGGACGCAAGGGTCCAAGCGCGCGCGATAGATCCTGCACGGATCTCCACCGCTCGGGCTCCAAAATCTGACCCCCACGGCACGCTGACCCAGCTGTGCCACGGGACCAGGATTCGGAGCTGGAGGTGAGCGCCGTAGACACTTTTCCTTCCCTCCGGGACGCCCCCCCCCCCCCCCCCCCAAAGCCCCTTAGAGAGCCTAATGGCCATATGGGATAAGGGCCTGATTTTCAAGGTTTAGCAAAAAGTTTTAGGGAAAATTTAACTCTAAGGGGCAGGCTATTTTCCAT
>SJYC01022173.1:0-10483 GCA_006408675.1 Madoqua kirkii | reverse complement strand
ACCCCTCCAGGTCGCAGTGGACTTTTGCCTCCGGAGAAAACTCCTGGGTAGCTCAGGGCCTCGAAGCCTCCTCTGCCCGCCCCTCCGGCTCCCCCCGCCCGGGGCTCCGCATCCTCCCGCGTTCCCCTCCGCCTGGGTTTCCACAGTGATCAGCAGAGCGCCTGCACCAATCCGGGCTCGTCGCCCCTCCTGCCATTGGCCCAGGAGGATCTTTCGAAGGCCAGCGGGCTGGGGCAGCGGTTCCCGGCTCCCCCGCCTGCCGGGCCACGCGGAGTTCAGAGGGACCGGGAGGCCGGTTACGTGTCCGAACTCCTCCCTCCCCCCACTCCAGCCCGGGGCGCCCGAGGAGATCCCACGGGAGCCTGGCGGGCAAGAGGGGGTGGTGGCTAGGGTTCCGGACGCTTATGCGCACGACGGCAACCCGCGCTCCCGGGTGTGCACCTGATGCCCGCACAAAGAGGGCCGCGCGACTCCGCGCGCTTTGCGGTGGGGACGGGGACGGGCACGAGGCCGGGCTGGCGGGCGCGCAGGCGCGGCCAAGCCGCCGGGCTGGCTATTTCCACTGGGACCAGCCTGGTTAGGTGACGCCTTCCCCTAAGCCGCTGGAATCGGGACTCCAGTATCTCCACATTGTGCTCGCTGTCCATACTGGCGCCCTCCTGCAGCCTCCCTGGGGGAACGCCAGCCTGCGGCTGCTCAGGGCTCCAAAGCCTGTAATCAGTGGATCTTAGAAAAGAACTGTGGAACCTCTGATGTGCTTCCTTGTGTTCGGCGCCATGGTGGGGAGAGGACGGAGGGGGACGCCGTGGTGCGGAGAGTGGGGATGCGAGGACTTGGTTCTGGCCCTGAACTCAGAAATCTCGCAATTGGGAAGAAATACTATGGAAACAATACAGGACCTCATACGATGAACTGTTCAGTGCTGTTACACAGACTCCGGGAGATAAAGATGGGGATATCAAAAGAATGGTCCTGTGCAGGCCCCCAGTGCCAATGGACCAAGCTGCTTGGGATTAGTGCCCTAGGGAAAGGATTGCCTGGCTTAGAAAGCTGAATTCCTCTACCCTCCCAGGTTTTTGCCTAGTCTAATAACTAAATGATATAAGATACTATCAGGAGAAAAACAAGCATTTAATAATATGTATACCTCCTGTAGGACTTGCCTGAAGGCTCAGATGATAAAGAATCTGCCTGCAATGCAGGAGACCCAGTTCTGATCCCTGGTCCGGCGAAATCCCCTGGAGAAAGGAATGGCAACCCACTCCAGTATTATTGCCTAGAGAATTCCATGGACAGAGGAGTCTGGTGGGCAGCAGTCCATGGACTGAGGGACTAACTTCCACTTCTTCATACCTTCTGTAGACATGTGAGATACTCAGAAAAACTGAGTAACTCCCTGAAAATTGCATGGTGGAAGCTCTTCACCCTGAATACCACCTTCAGTAAAAAAAAAAAAAAAAGATGCAGGACTTCTCTGGTGGTCCAGTGGATTAAGAATCCACCTGCCAATGCAGGGAACATTGGTTCGATTCCTGGTTGGGGAAGATCCCACATGCCTCAGAGCGACTAAGTCTGTGTGCCGAAAGTACTAAAACGCTTGTGCCCAGGGCAGGTGCTCTGCAACAAGAGAAGGCACTGCAGTGAGAAGCTAGCTCACTAGAAGGAGGAGTGGCCCCCACTTGCCGCAACTAGAGAAAGCTCATGAGTAATGCTCATGAGTAAAGCTCAAACAGCCAGTGCAGCCAAATGAAATACATATACATTTAAAGCGGAAGATGTAGGATTTCCCCGGTGGTCCAGCGGCTAAGACTCCGCCCCTCCATGAAGGGAGCCAGGTTCCATCCCTGGTCTGGATCCCACTGCCAAAGCTGAGTTCACGTGCCACAGCTAAGTCCCTGCCCAGCCAAATAAATAAATAAAAATAAATATTTAAAACAACAAACAAAAGATGTTGGGGGTGGAGACCTATGGAAGGTCACCAGGAAAAGCACAGTAAACAAGGTTAGGTTTTGTGTGGATTTGAGGCTTTATCTTCTGCACGGGACATGAGTTTGAGTAAACTTCGGGAGTTGCTGATGGACAGGCAGGCCTGGTGTGCTGCAGTTCATGGAGCTGCAAAGAGTCAGACTGAGCGACTGAACTGAACTGAACTGAACTCTTGCACTGGTAAGTGTTTCTAGAAATAAGGTCATCTTTCTGTTCAGTACACTGAGGGAGATACCCTTACAGATGGAGATTTGCCCTGTACATGTGAATGTCTCTTACAAAAGGGTAACTTCTACTCAGTTTTCAGAGCTTCTCATGGTCTGCAGTTTCTTAAAAGTAATCAGCCTGAAATAGCCCTATGCCAAAGAGTTAAATTCTGTGGTGGCAAATTTTGTTCCCGTATAGCAGAAAATTCCTTTGAAAATTTTCCAAGATGTCTCACAGCCCAGAAACTATTGGTCCGTACCACGCTGAACCAGTTTCCCAATGGTGAGAGTAGGTCAGTTCAGTCAGAGTTATATATTTCATTTCAGGAGCTAAGTGATGCAACTGAGTCCCCAAAGTTAGCCTTATATTGTGCAGAAAATCAGGTATTTAAGAAGAGGAATTTCTTTTTCTTTTTTAACTCTTAATTTTGTATTGGGATATAGACGATTAACAATGTTGTGATTGTTTCAAGTGAGGGACTCAGCCATACACATATATGTATCCTTCTCCCCAAACTCCTCTCCCATCTAGGCTGCCACATAACACTGAGTAGAATCTGTGTGCTATACAGGAGGCCCTTGCTGGTTATCCATTTTAAATACAGTGTCGTGTACAAGCAACCATACATTCATTCTCCAAGTTTGTGAGTCTTAGTAAGAGGAATTTCTAAGAAAATACAGTGAATGATTGGAGCAAGTTATAACTCAATGTCTGAGTCCTGAGAACCGCCAGTGAGAGCTGACATCAGTTGTAGATGTCAGGCTCAAAGCATCTTCAGATGGAGGGCAAGTGGTAGCAATCAGATTCTCCTGATTCGCAGTTTGAATGTCTAATGATAATCATCAAGCATACTGGTGGACCACTGAACTTTTCTGAATGGCCCAGACAACAACAAACACAAAGAAGACTGTCTAAACATGAGCTATTGTGGCAATTTCTCTGAAGTTTATATCAAGTCATTCAATCTATAGGATTTTGAGGAAAAGAGCAGCTTTTGTTCTTAGTGATTCCAAGTCAGAAGGGTGGGAGAAAGTTGGAAAGTTTAGTTTGGAGCATCATAACCAGATATTGAAGGAAACTAGTAGAATTCAGGATCCAGTTCCATTCACAAGTAAATAACAAAATCTCAAAGACAATGAACAACACTAGAGTTTGATATCTACAAAGGTGTGCTATTGAAACAATTTTTCTCTTTAAAATCACCCTGTTCAGTCATTAAGCTGTGTCTGACTCTTTGCAACCCCTTGGACTGTAGTACACCAGGCTTCCCTGTCCTTCACCATCTCCTGGAGTTTGTTCAAACCCATATCCATTGAGTCGGTGATGCCATCAATCATCTTATCCCCTGTTGCCTCCTTCTCTTCTCAATCTTTCCCAGCATCAGGATCTTTTCCAATGAGTCAGCCCCTCACATCAGGTGGCCAAAGTATTGGAGCTTCAGCATAAGTCTTTTCAATGAATATTCAAGGTTGATTTCCTTTAGAATTGACTGGTTTGATCTCTTTGCTGTCCAAGGGACTCTCAAGAGTCTTCTCTAGCACCACAGTTCAAAAGCATCAATTCTTTGGCACTCAGCCTTCTTTATAGTCCTACTCTCACATCCATACAAGACTACTGGAAAAACCATGGTTATACGGACCTTTGTCGGCAAAGTAATGTCTCTCCTTTTTAAGATGATGTGTAGGTTTGACATTGCTTTTTTCCCAAGGAGCAATTGTCTTTTAATTTCATGGCTACAGTCACCATCCACAGTGATTTTGCAGCCCTCCAAAATAAAAGCTGCCACTGTTATTGCCTTTTCCCCATTTATCTTCCATGAAGTGATGGGACTGGATGCCATGATCTTAGTTTTTGGAATGTTGGGTTTTAAGCCATCTTAAAATCACCTTAATTTTCTACCAAAGATAGACGAATTAAGACCAATTTGTTTGCAAAGGAGATATAGCCTCATCAGACTTGGCCAGATTGTCTACATAAGTGCAGCAAGAATAGTGATTGATCATGTAGCCTGTCTAAAATCTGGTTTGAGGAAACTTTACATAAGGAATCTTCAGAGTGAAATTTTCACAGCTTCTTGAGGTCAAGAAGCCAAGCCAAGGACCAGCCATTGTGAAAGTTAATTAACAGAAACCTCATTTAAGATGGAGTTGGGAGGTCAGAAGAGGGAGCTCTCATGCCCCGCCATTTAGTGTCAGTTGCAAACCCGATATGCAGCACTTTGACTGTATAGTCCATGGGGTCACCGAGTCAGACACGACTGAGTGACTTGCACGTTGCATCTCCAGTGGAAGAAGGTTACTACTTAGCGCCCAGCAGGAGGAAGGAAGAACTTCTCTTTGCCCTGCAACAGCCCAGGCAACGAGAGAATGTCACAACTCGGCCAATGAAAAGCCACCACATTTCAAACTTCCTGTTTCTTCCAATGGACTCTGTGTATATCAGCCCCTCCCAGCTTCCCTTTCTTTTCTGTCAAAGAATGATTTTGAAACTGCTAAGTGGCATTCAGCAAGAGGCAAAGTGATAGCTAAGAAGTGATTTATCAGATAGGACACTTGTGGTGCTTACAGGTGGGTAGGAGAGAGGATGCTGTGCCCTGAGAACTTAGTGGGCTACAGTTTTATAATCAAAGGAAAAGTGTGTGTGTGGAAGGCCACTTTATTCCTCATTCTTGAGTAGACGTCACGATTCCATCATCAGCTCCTCCTCCAGGTTGGACAGTGGAGTTTTCATATGCCTACATGGTCAAGCGGGGACTGTCATGGCACTATGGAAAAGTAATTTCAGGTCTTAGTACAATGAGGACTTTCACTTTGAAGTGCCACCTTTCTAGAAATTATTGTTTTTCACGTGTGCAGAGAGCATGTCCTAGAAGTCATTAACTGACTGAGCTCACTGGGCAGAATGTGGGTCTCAAGCCACCATTGTTCTATTGTTTGGAGGCATGTCTCATGCCTCTGTTTCATGGTTTCATGGTTAAGCAAACCTGTTTTCTTGAGTGATCATTAACTTACTGAGGTCTCCCAAAGCCCCTTAAAGTTCCCTCTATAATTGCCTAATGGGATTTCTGAGCTATTTGATTATCCTCCTCTGTCCCTATCAGTTCTCCCCTTTATTCTTCAGATTTGCTTGTTATTTGCCGTAGGTTGTATGTACCAAATTGCAGTTCTTTGCTGTTCCCATATACACCCATTTGGCTGGTAAAATAACTGACTGTTTTGTTTTAGGTCAACACCATCAGACTCTCCTGCAATCCCTATAGATTTGAGTGAGTCCTCTATTTTGAGGTTCCCCCAAATATCATGGGATTCCTGCCCCTGCCAGGAAGTGGCAGATGAAGGCCTTATTCGTCTGGTAAACTTGCTGGTAATCTTGTAAGTGAGGTGCCAGGCCAGCTCTGTGAAGGGGCTTTATTGGCTCCATAAGGTCAACCTGAGTTCTTTAAAGCTGTCTGGTCAAATCTGAGTCTCTGCACATCTCTCAAATATGGCTTTCCAGTTTTAGGTTTGGTAATATAACCAAATGTTTCTTGTTGTATCCTATTATAAGGAGAACAGATTCTTAGAAACTAAGAGTTTCTGAATTCTGGAGGGATCTGGTAAAGAGAAGACATAAATGTTTCATCTTTGTTCACAAAATATATTTTACTAAATTACTGTAAGCTCAAGAGAAAGAAATTTCCTTAAGTGTGGAGAGAGTGAATTTGTGTACATGCATGCTCAGTCATGCCCAAATTTTTGCAACCCCAGGCAGGCAGATTCTTTACCACTGCACCACCTGGGATGACTAAGTGTGAAAAGACAAAACCTTAAAGAACCTTAAAGCAATAAAACAAAGTCACAAAAATTATAATCATTCTTATCAGTTTATTCAAGTCCATATTATTAATTCTTGATCTTTTGTTAGCGATTTTATGAATCCAGTTTTTCCTTAGGGTTCAGTTAATTCCTACCCAGTTCAGTTTTATGGTCTTAAGGTTATCAGAAATGTGTATTTGTCAAAATTCCTTTTCTTGAATCTCCTTGATTCTGCATACACTGGAGTGTTTTCCTTTTCCTCTGGCTCCATTTAGCTTAGGAAAAATTTCTGCTGGATCTGAATATCAACTATAATGAGTTCAGCCAGGCTGGTGGCCTCTCACCTTTTTCTCTTTCTGTTTGTTATCGAACCGTAAATCTCAGGAGGTAATCCACAAAAACTTTTGAGAATCCCTGCATTTAAGGCATTCTTTAACTATGGCCCTTAGCTTGGCTTTTGACCTAGAAGTGAAAGGTATCTAAGACTGTCTGCAACCTCAAGTGGTTTATTTTCAAAAATAATCGTCTAATAGTCTCTTCAGAGTGGAAAGGGAATTCAGGCAAAGGATTACAAGGATAAGCATTCAAAGGAAGACAGAAGGGAGCAGAAGGAGTTAAGTTAATCTCATGGTTGGTTCTTTTTTTTCTTCTGTAAATTATCTTTTAGTTTAAATTTCTTATGTTTGTGTGTGTGTGTTTTTAAATTTATTTAGTTATTTTAGTTTTGGTTGTTCTGGGTCTTCACTGCTGCACGTGGGATTTCTCTAGCTGTGGCGAGCAGGGGCTACTCTTCATTGTAGTGTGCGAGCTTCTCACTGCAGTGGCGTCTCTCGTTGCAGAGCAAGGGCTTCAGCACACAGCCTCCGTCTCTCTGCAGCACGTGGAATCGTCCTGGACCTGCGATCAAACCCATGTCCCCTGCATGGGCAGGCGGATTCCAACCCACTGTGCCACTGGGGAAGTCCTAACCTTTTGTTGTGATACCTCTTGTATCTTTATTTTTCATTAGCCTTTTACAAGAAATCTTTCAAGAGGCTATTTTGGAACCTTTGGGAGGCTTCCACATACCAATTAAAACAGGAATCCCTGTGTTTGATTTCAGAAGCCCTTGCTTGTAAGTGTGCTTCCTAAACGGTCTTATCTAATCAGAATAGTCCCCACTTTGGTCGTGGTAGTTCTAGGCTGTAAGTTCTCTGAGGGCTGGCAGCAACTGGGTCGGAACCTAGCCACAGATGAAATGTAACCCACGTTTTCTGTCTAGCCAGGTGTGCTAAGTCACTCCAGTCATGTCGGACTTTGTGAGCCCATGGACTGTAGCCCGCCATGCTCCTCTGTCCATGGGGATTTTCCAGGCAAGAATATGGGAGTGGGTTACCATGCCCTCCTCCAGGGGATCATTCTAGGGATAGACACACACCTCTTATGTCTCCTGCATTGGCAGACGGGTTCTTTACCACCAGCACCACCTGGGAAGCCCTAATCAGCTTTACCTCGATACAAAAGGAAAAGTTAAAAAAAAAAAAAAAAAGATTAAATATACAAACTAAAAAAAAAAAAGGGCTGTGGCCCAATTCTTGGAAATCCCCAACACTTCCCCCATACAGCTGGAATAATCCTCCCATCCTTTAGCTTATGAAATTATGTGTCCTTATAAAGACTGACAATGCTGTGCCCTGATGCCTCTCTCGCCTTCTGAGATGGGCCTCACTCTGTCTACAGGGTGTATCTCCCTCAACGAACCTTCTTTCGCTTTACCATGACTTGCTCTTGAATTCTTTCTTGTGCGAAGCCAAGAACCCACACTTGGCAGCCATCCCAGGGACTTGCCTGAGACTTGGGACGTGACCATCTTCTCGAGCCTTCCTTTCTTTCCTGCAAGAGGCGTCCCCAAGAGAGTGAAAAACATCTAGCCGACACATGATCCAGAAAGTTCACTCTCGAAGACAGCCTAAGAAGTAAAACCCTTTGTTGCTATAGACAGTAAGAATGATGTGAAAATGTATCTCCAGTTTTCCAGTAGCGAGCCAGGTGCCTTTGGTTACGGAACTGATAATCTTTGACACCCGGCAGGTGCTCCCGGCATGGATTTTTTTTTTTTTAGCACTAACAAAGTAACAGAAGTTGACAAGATGAAGGCCTCTTATGGACAAGGACACCTTATGACAAAGTCGCCTAAGAGCTGGCAAGGTTGAACAGAGAGATTGCTGAGAGCCCAGTTGCAAGCCCAGGTCATTACCTGAGCATCTGACTAACTGGCTGATTGGATCCACAGCTTATATGGGGTCCGTCAGGGAGGTACGTGCACCTCCCTGCTGGCAAGAGAACTGGCGGGACGTTCTCACTGGGCATAAAGTCCAGCGCGCAGGACATGGATGACAGAAACAAAATAAAACAGTAATCCTCCCTGGAAAGAAAGGGTCAACAGAAAATTCATAACATTCTTAGCAGAATCCGAGAGTGCCAAGGAACTAATTCCACAGATATTTTCTCCTGCTAATCTAAATTTACACAAAGAAAAGGACTCACCTTTCTTATTTCCATCAGATTCTGCAGGCAGAGATCCAGGAGACTGACGTGATAAAAAAGGGTCAACAGAAAATTCATAACATTCTTAGCAGAATCCGAGAGTGCCAAGGAACTAATTCCACAGATATTTTCTCCTGCTAATCTAAATTTACACAAAGAAAAGGACTCACCTTTCTTATTTCCATCAGATTCTGCAGGCAGAGATCCAGGAGACTGACGTGATAAGAATTCTTAATTTCTGCCAGCTTTTGCCTGAGGCCCCAGGTTCTCTCAGCTGCAGCAGTCGATTACACAGATTAAACTACCACGGAGGCTTTTTTTTTTTTCTTTTACCCTTCTAGGGTCTTGGACTAGTCTAATAATTTAACTGATGTAGGACAGATTACCCTGGTGGGTCAGATAGTAAAGAATCTGCGTGCCAATACAAGAGACCTGGGTTCATTCCCTGGGTCAGGAAGATTCCCTGGAGAAGGAAATGGCAACCCACTCCAGTATTCTTGCCTGGAAAATTCGATGGACAGAGGAACCTGGCAGGCTACAGTCCACTGGGTCACAAACAGTTGGACACGACTGAGTGATGAACACACACACACACACAAGACAGGTTAACAGGCTTCCCAGGTGGTGCTAGTGGTAAAGAACTCAGCTGCCAATGCAAGAGACATAAAAGAAGTGGATTTGATTCCTGGGTTGGGAAGATGCCCTGGAGGAGGGCATGGCAACCCATTCCAGTATTCTTGCCTGGAGAATCCACGGACAGAGGAGCCAGGCGGGCTACAGTTCATAGGGTTGCAAAGAGTCGCACACAGCTGAAGCAACTTAGCATGTAAGCACGCAGGACAGATTAACAGGAGAGAAGCAAACAAAAGAAGCTTAAGAACATGTATATCTCCTGTGTGGGGCTTCCCTGGCCGCTCACCGGTAAAGAATCAGCCTGTCAGTGCAGGAGATGTGGATTCAGTTCCTGGGTTGGGAAGATCCCCTGGAGAAGGAAATGGTGACTTACACCAGTATTTTTGTCTGGGAAATCCCATGGACAGGGGAACCTGGCAGGGTATAGTCCCCAGAGTCACAAAGAGTCGGACATGACTTAGTAACTAAAAAACAGCTACACCTCTTGTATATGTGGAAGATCCCTAGGAAAAGTAAGTAACTCCCCCAAATGGCAGAAACCCTCTCCTTAAACACCATCTTCAGCTGAAGACAAAAGGAGTTCGGGGAAAAGAATTTTAAAAAGATAATTCCCTGGTGATCCAGTGGTTAAGACTCTGCTTCCACTGCAAGGGGAATGTTCGATCCCTGGTCTGGGAACTAAGATCCTTCTTGCCCTGAGTGGCAGCTAAAAAAAAAAAAAATAAAAGTGGTGGTGAAGAATCAGTTTGGGAGGTCACCAGGAAAAGCACAGTGAACAAAGTTTAGATTTTTCAGCAGATTGAATTCTCCATCTTCTGCACTGATAAGAATTTCTAGAGGTAAGGTCATCGTCCTCTTCCCAGAACACAGAGGGAGATACCCTTATAAATGGAGATTTCCCTTGTATACATGAATGTCTCTTATCAAAGGGTAACTTGTACTCAGTTTTCAGAGCTTCTCCTGTGTCTGCAGTTTCTTAATCAGCCAAAGAGACATATTATGGGGTGGCAACTTTTGCTCCCCCATAGTAGTAAGAATGGGGAAGAAGGGAAGACAGCTTAGGGACTGAGTTAGGAGTGAGTAGTGCTCCTCATATTTCAATGGGGTGATTTCCAAGTCCCTGAGTTGTGGTACCCTCAGATGGTGAAGAATCTGCCTGCCAGTGCAGGAGACCTGGGTTCAATCCCTGGGTCAGGAATGTTCCCTGGAGAAGGAAATGGCAACCCACTCCAGTATTCTTGCCTGGAGAATTCGATGGACAGAGGAACCTGGCAGGCTACAGTCCATGGGGTCGCAAAGAGTCATACATAACTGACTGACTAACACACACACACGCA
>SJYC01022172.1:0-18336 GCA_006408675.1 Madoqua kirkii | reverse complement strand
GGAGAAGGAAATGGCAACCCACTCCAGTATTCTTGCCTGGAGAATTCGATGGACAGAGGAACCTGGCAGGCTACAGTCCATGGGGTCGCAAAGAGTCATACATAACTGACTGACTAACACACACACACGCACATTAGCATCTCATCCCAACCCTGTAAGGTGGTCAGGATCCACACTGTTACAGCTACTTAAACATGGAGGGCCTGCAGTTTAAGAAAGATGAAAAGTGGCATGGACATCACGCTGCCTCTCTCCTAACAGGCTGTGGGAGGAGCCACTGTAGAAACTGCTGGGTGCAGCCTGAGGCATAAGAGGCTTCGAAGGTGACTCCAGACAACACGTGGGAGGGCGGGGCAACGGGGGAGCCGCAACCAGTCCTTTGCATGCCCTCCCTGCAGTGGTCAGCCTCCTCTAGCAACGTCCTGTCACGCTGCTGTCAGTTCCAGATGCCGAGAATGAGACTTCTCTGGCATTGAAGACTGGGCATAGACATTCACACCTAAAGCCTTGGTCACAAGGTAAGAGAGGATGAGGCAAACACTTGGGAAGAGTACACTGACGAAGGTGACTCCAGACAACACGTGGGAGGGCGGGGCAACGGGGGAGCCGCAACCAGTCCTTTGCATGCCCTCCCTGCAGTGGTCAGCCTCCTCTAGCAACGTCCTGTCACGCTGCTGTCAGTTCCAGATGCCGAGAATGAGACTTCTCTGGCATTGAAGACTGGGCATAGACATTCACACCTAAAGCCTTGGTCACAAGGTAAGAGAGGATGAGGCAAACACTTGGGAAGAGTACACTGACTTTTATGCCTGTTAAAGATTTGCTGGGACTTCCCTGGTGGTCCAGTGGTTAAGAATCCACCTGCCAGTGCAGGGGATACAGGTTCAGTCCCTGGTTGGGAAGATCCCACATGCCACAGAGCAACTAAGCCCAAGCACCCTAGAGTCCATATACAGCAATGAAAGATCCCAAGTGCTGCAAATCAGCCAAACAAACAGATAAATTTTAAAATATTTTTTTTTAAAGTTTACTGAAACAGTAACCAATATTGTTGATTTTTGAAAGGGGGATTAACACAATGCATGGAGAAGATGAATGAAAATGTTAAAAAGGTCCTGGAGCTCAGAGGAAGGAGTGCTAAATGAAAGGAAGACCCAGGGTCATCTCATGCAGGAGCTTCACAGGCTGAGAAAGGGGCATATGAGAAGGTGCTGAAGCCCTAAAAGGCAGCCAGCACGTTTGGGGTGAGCAAGAAGGATGGATCGGCCATGGGGTGGGGCTCCCAGCAGACCCCTGGGAACCACTACCCAGAGTAGCCCCTGACAGTCATCTGATGAAGACCCGAATGAATGAATGAACATAAGAAGTGAGGAATGGCTCCAGGAGGGTTCTGGGAAGAACTGCTCTGGGTAGGGTTCAAACTGGGAAAAGCCTGGCATGCTGCTGGAAGGATGGCAAGACTATATCATGGAGGAAGCAGGGAAACTCCTAAAGCAGGAGTGTGCTAGACCTATGATCTATGATAGGTTTTTTTCAAGGTCATAGGTCTTTTTAAAAAATATATCTTAAAATTAATCTGTTTGTTTGGCTGATTTGTACCACTTGGGACCTTTCATTGCTGTATATGGACTCTAGGGTGCTTGGGTTTAGTTGCTCCGTGGCATGTGGGATCTTCCTAACTTGGGACTAAACCTGCATCCCCTGCATTGGCAGGTGGATTCTTAACCACTGGACCACCAGGGAAGTCCCAGCAAACCTTTAGATCATAGACCCAGATCTATGATGTAGAAAGAGACTTTGGGGGACAAGTTGGAGCTGAGGTGGAATATAGGGGAGACATCCTACAAGAAGGTCCATTCAGAGGCACTGTAACATCCCAGCAGAGAGAAGGGGAGGGAGTCTGCACTAAGGGAGAACTCTATTTTATTATTTTTGCCCCATCACGCAGCTTGTGGGATCTTAGTTCCGTGACCAGGGACTGAACCCAGGGCCGTGACAACAAAAGTGAAACACAAGGGAACGGGGCAGACACAACCTTTAAAAGAATGACATAGACATTGTTGCTTAGTCACTCAGTAGTGTCTGACTCTTTTGCATCCCCATGGGCTGTAGCCCACCAGGCTCCTCTGTCCACGGGATGCTACAGGCAAGAACACTAGAGTGGGTTGCCATATCCTTCTGTGGGGGATTTTGCTGACCCAGAGACTGAACTCATGTCTTCTGCATTGGCAAGTGGATTCTTTATCACTGAGCCATGTGGGAAACCCAAGGTAACATAGCCATATGACATGACAGAAACTGGTTAGAACCAACAATGTACAAGATAGCAGACGAGCTGACTTCCAGCCCCATTAAACTCTCATTGTAATATATTAGCATATGCTGAATGACACGCCTACCAGTGTCACGGTGTTCTGTGGCCAACCATAAGAGGTCAGAAAGGGAGAGGTGGCCCAATTCCTGGAAATATCCAACCCATACTCAAAACAGTTGGAAATAGCCGTTCCCTTCTGGAGGGGATCTTCCCAACCCAGGGAGAGAACTCAGGTCTCCTGCATTGCAGGCAGATTCTTTACCATCTGAGCCACCAGGGAAGTCCAAGAATACTGGAGTGTGTAGCCTATCCCTTCTCCAGTGGATCTTCCCAACCCAGGAATTGAACTGGGGTCTCTTACATTGCAGATAGATTCTTTACCAGCTGGGCTACCAGGGAAGCTTCCCAGTCATTAGCTTATGAAATTACCCACCCCTATAAAAATTGACAACCCATACACCTTCTGAGATAACCCTCACTCTGTGGTGTGTGTTTCTCTCTATGCTCTGAATAAATCCACATCTTTCCTATCACTTTTTCACTGAATTCTTTCTGTGATGAGACATCAAGAGTCTGAGCTTCACTAAGTCCAGAAACGAAGTGTGTGATTGCAATTAAAAGACTGTGGGTTGAAGTCCTAACCTCGGGGCCACTAGGGAAGTCCCCTAAGGGGGAGTTTTAGAAGGCTGAAGTCAGCAGCGTCACTGCCTTGCCCCTACCTACCTCCTCCTCTCTTACTCATTACTCTCACTACTTGGATGGACTGGTGAGACTGTCCCCTTAGAGAAAATCCCCAGTTTTCCAACTGACTACAGCGTCCTTCAGGAATCAGTGTGATTTCGGAGAGGGATGAGCTTGCCATGGCATCCTCCTGCCCCACAGAACCCTACCCTGGCCTGTAGCAGTACCAAGGACCACAGTTCTTGGGGATCTTGTCAGGAACTCTTTGTGATCTTTGCACTTTATCAGGGAAAAACAGACCAGCATGGGTGGCTTGGAGCTGAGGTTTCAGCCAGCCAAGGGGTTGAAAGGGTGGGCAGGGTGGGGTGGTTACCCAGGAAGACAGAGCCTGGAAGGATGGAGCCCATGACACCAGTCCCCATGGAACTGGTGAGTGGGGTTTTCCGTCTTGTCCTCACCAGGAGTTTCTGAAGTCTGTGGCAGACTGGCAGAGTCCAGGTAACAGACTGGTAAATCAGAGGGAGGGTGAAAGTCGAAGACAGCCAAAGGGATCAGGCCCTGGGGCAGTGACAGCGAATGTGATGTGACATGGAGCACCTCACAGGCAGAGGACCAGCTGACCCAAGCCAAAAGCTCCTTTGGCCACTTTCGTCTCTTCCCTCCTTTCTGGGTCTACTTTCTGTCTCCTGTTTGTTTCTCAGATTGCTATAATCTTCTCCAATTCCGAGAGTGGTGGTAACCATCCCTCCATTCTGTCTAGCATGTTCAGTTCAGTCGCTCAGTCATGTCTGACTCTTTGCGACCCCATGGGTGGCAGCACACCAGGCTTCCCAGTCCAGCGCCAACTTCTGAAGCTTACTCAAACTCATGTCCATCGAGTTGGTGATGCCATCCAACCATCTCATCCTCTGTCCTCCCCTTCTCCTCCTGCCTTCAATCTTGCCCAGCGTCAGAGTCTTTTCAGATGAGTCAGTTCTTCCCATCAGGTGGCCAAAGTATTGTGCTTCAGCTTCAGCATCAGTCCTTCCATTGAATATTCAGGACTGATCTCCTTTAGGATGGCCTGGTTGGATCTCCTTGCAGTCCAAGGGACTCTCAAGTCTTCTCCAACACAACAGTTCAAAAGCATCAATGACCTCTATCAGGTTAGGACATACAAAGGGCTCTCCAGTGCACAAAAGCTCTCCGTCCAGTGCCTTCCTCCTCCTCCTCCTCCTCACTCCTAAGGTAGCTACTGTGGCTCCATCTTTGCAGAAGAGGACTCCAATGCTCGGGAAGATGAAAGACTCTCAACCAGCAGATACTGAACAGAGTCAGCCCCCACCAAGGTTTCTAGAATCTGATCTGAAAAGTCACCAGCGAGTGTGGTCGACCCTTCTCGGCCCTCTGAGAGGCATCTGGCAGGCTGACATCCCTTCCCTCTCGCCAGGCCATGTCCCTTGGCTTTTGGACAAGACACGGTCCTGATTATACTATTGAACCACCCCTTCTTTTATCTCTTCTGTTTATTTCTCCTGCTCTTCTACCCACTAAAACTTCTTGGCCCTTGACTCACTCAGTATTTTCACTTTCAAGCACCACATCTAGGGTGACTCCACCTCTCAAATCTATATCCAGGTAAACTCCCAAGGCATGCAAAACTAACCATCCCACTACCCCAGGTAACCTCCCTAAGTCCAGAGACAGGCCCGCTCAGGTGTGTTCCCTGGGCGTACTCAGGTCTAAGCTTCGCTGTTTCTGGTATAGAGCTGAATTTGTCCTCTTCCGTTCCAAAAGCCTTCCTTTGAACACATTCATTTCTATTAATGGTACCCCTCTTCCTGTCATTCCATCAGAATTCTAGAGTGACTTTCACTTCTCTTGCTTCCCACTCTTGCAAAAAAGTTGTGTTTGGGGATCTCCCTGGTGGTTCAGTAGTTAAGACTCCCTGGTGACAGTACAAGGGATTCGAGTTGGATCCCTAGTCAAGGAACTAAGATCCCACCTACCCTAAGGCACAGCCAAAAGATTAAAAAAAAAAAAAGTTGTGTTCTACAGATTCTCCCTCCATCAGTGTTTCCCGTCAGCCCCTGTTGTTCTGATGCCGCTGCTGTTGCTTTCACTGAAGGTGCTCTGAAACCCCCAGCTACTGATGCCCTGCCCTCTGCCTCAGCCCAGCTCTTACTGGGACTTTTGCCAGAACACTTTCCATGGTTTCACAATGCCCTGCCCAGTGAATCAGCCAGGGATGAGGCAAGGAAGGAAAGGACATAAATGGCAGTAATATTTCCTGAAGATGTTTGTGTTGCCCAGACCTCCGGCTCAAAAGGCTAAAAAAATATAGGATGTCATCAGCGATGAGGGGAAATGACCTTATCTTTGGGCCAAATCATAGTAGAAACATTCTCTGTCATTCTGGTCATGAGGCCAACTAATGACTAAGAAGGTGGGTGTCTTACTGCAAAAAAGATGCTCCTCGTTAGCCTGCAGATTGAAAGAGGAGGAACACAAAATAATAAAGGTTGGGCTAAGAGGAAGCACTAAGTCCTAGAATAAGAACGAAAATGGAGGGGCCTTCTGAAGACCTAAAGAGGAGACCGAACACAATATATATACAAAAACAAGGGTGACTCTACCTGGTGGGTAACGAGGGTAAGAACGAAGGGGTGATGCTCATTCTAGAGTACCTGGGAATCTAGTATCCTTACTGCTCATTCTAACATCAGATATAAACATGCATTTTTACAGAGCATTGGAGTTAGGGAAAGTCAGTGACATGAGCCATGGATCAGACCCCAGAGAATACCCATATTACAAACCCCAGATTCTAGCCCAAGCTCTGGCCCCTGTTGGCTGTGTGACCCTCCTTGAGAAGGTCACTTTATTCCTCTGAGCCTGTCTCTTCATCTGTTAAATGTAGGTAATACCTACCTCACAGGATCATGAAGATATAATCAGACAAATACAATAAAAACTAAAAACACTTGACCATCTATGAAGTAATATACACGATATAAGGAACTTGTGATTCTTGTTCTTGCTACTGTTTCGTCTCAGTGGTGCTGGAGCGCGTGTGCTCTTGCCATTGTTTGTTTCTTTGACTGATGAGACCAATAAGGAACATTTCTTGAACATTTCCTATGCACAAAGCTCTGCTAAAGTCTTTAAATGCAGGATTCATTTTACTCTTCATAGTGGTCCTACAAGTACCACTAAGAACACTAAAGCTCCCAGAGGTTAAGTAGCTTGCCGAAGGTCCCGCAAGCAGGGATGGAATATATCTGATTCTGTAGCCCATGCCCTTCCCATCAACGTGCACTCCTTGGTGAGTGTCTAAATGCTAAAGGGTAAAACCTAAAACCATTCAGTCATTCATTCACGCAACAGCTGTTGATCGAGGCCCCACTCACACCAGGCTCAACAGAAACAAGTGGCCAAACTCAGTGGATACAGCAGTCCTCAGGGGAGGAAGAGCTGCTCTGGGAACCTTGGGCTTGTGGCCAAATTTGCTAACTTCAAGCACATTTGCTCATTTCTTTATTTTCCAGGAAAGAACCCTTTTTTCCCCAATATTTATTTGGATGTGTGGATCTTAGTTATGGCATGTGAGATTTTTAGTTTGGGCAAGTGAACTCTTATTTGCAGCATGTAGGATCCAGTTCCCTGACCAGGGTCCCACCTGGGTTCTTCCACCAGGAGAGTAGAGTCTTAGCTACTGGATCACAAGGAAGTTCATACATTTGGTCATTTCAGAATGTCACAGTTTTTAGAGCTGGGACAACCTCATGAGATCACCAAGATGGCTAAGGCCCAGCAAGTCTGAAGGCCTTGAACCAAGGCTGTGGGGCAAACTAGTGGAAAAAGAAAGACCGGAGGCTCAGGTTTTCTGAAAGATCAAAGCTCTTTCATCAGCGATCTAGTTATGGACAGCAAACAAGACAGATTCACATGGCAAGGCTTCAACCAACGTGACAAAACATATATGTGTGCTTGAACAGGAGGCTGATGGGGTCTCAGAGCTCCAAAGGGTCTCAGAGCCTGGATCCTGAAGGTTCCTCCTGCCTCACCCTTGGCCACATCTCTGTCCTCTCTTCTCATCTTTTAGAGACCCAGGGTTCATAGGCTCCAATCTGCTGAGACTCACAGGCCCTGGCAGGCTAGTCTCCAGCCACCATCCCCACTCATAGTCTTTGGTTTTCCAGACAGCTGACTCTCATGCTTGTGCCCGAACATGGGGTGACCTTTGGAGGGAACATCCTGAGAACTGAATATGCCCTTACCGTCCCCATTTTACAGTTGGGGGAATCAGAACTCAGTGAAGTTAAGTAATTCACATAAGTGGGATTTGACCTTTAGGTCTAATTATAAAGTATAAGCTCTTTCCAAACTAACAATTGATTAACCCCTTGGATGCTCTGTTAAAAGAGAGGAAAAGGAAAAGATAGATACCATTAGATATCACTTATATGTAGAAACTAAAATATGGCACAAATAAACTTATCTACAAAACAGAAACTAGACATAGAGAACATACCTGCGGTTACGAAGGGGGCACAGAGTGTGGGGAAGGCTTGGATTGGAAGTTTGGGATTAGCAGTCACAAACTATTGATATCAAATGAGTAAACAGCAAGGTCCTACTGTGTACCACAGGGAACTCTGCTCAATGCCCTGTGGCAGCCTGGATGGGAGGGGAGTTTGGGGGAGAAGGATACATGTGTATGTATGGCTGGATCACTTTGCTGTGTGCCTGAAACTATCACAATATTATCAATCAGCTACATTACAATATAAGATGAAAAGCTTTTTTAGAAATTCTAGATCAAAATAGTAGGAGCTTCCTGGAGATGTGAAGAGGAGACTGAACATAATGTATATAAAAACAAGGCTGGACTACCCTGGTGGTCCAGTGGACAAGAATCCACCTGCCAAGGCAGAGGACATAGGTTCGATCCAGGCCGGGAAAATATCACTGCTGCAGGGCAACTAAGCCTGTGCGCCACAAGTACTGAGCGTGTGCTCTGAGACAAGGGAAGCCGCCGCAGCAAGAAGCTCGAGCCCCGCAGCTAGAGAGTAGCCCTGCTCGCCGGAACTACAGAAAGCCCACTTGCAGCAACAAAGAAGACCCAGAGCAGCTAAAAAGAAAATAAATGCATTTTTAACCAAACCAAACAAGGGTGACTGTCTGGTGGGGAACCAGTGTAAGAACAGGGTTCATAAGCTTCAATCTGCTGGGACTCACAGGCCCTGGCAGGCTAGTCTCCAGCCAGTACCCCTACTCATATTCTTTGGTTTGCCAGGCAGTTGACTCCCATGCTTGTGCCCAAACATGGGGTGACCTGAGGGAGGGAACATCCTGAGAACTGAACATGCCCTTACTCTCCCCATTTTACAGTGGCAGAAATCGGAGCTCTGCGAAGTTGGGTAATTCACGTAACTGGGATTTGAACATTAGGTCTAATTGCAAAGTTCTTTCCAAACTAGCAATTGATTAGCCTTTTGGATGCTTGGCTTTCCCATTTGTAAAAACAGAGATTTGACAAACCTAGACAGGCGTATTAAGAAGCAGAGACTTCACTTTGCAGACAAAGGTCCATATAGTCAAAGCTATGGTTTTTCCAGTAGTCATGTATGGATGTGAAAGTTGGATGCTTTCGAACTGTGGTGTTGGAAAAGGTTCTTGAGAGTCCCTTAGACAGCAAGGAGATCAAACCAGACAATCCTAAAAGGAAATCAACCTGAATACTCATTGGAAGGACTGATGCTAAAACTGGAACACCAATACTTTGGCCACCTGATATAAAGATCCAATTCATTGGAAAAGACCCTAATGCTGGGAAAGACTGAAGACCAAAGAGTAAGGGGGTGTCAGAGGATGACATGGGTAGACCGCATCACCGAGTTCAATGGACATGAATCTGAGCAAACTCTGGGAGATAGTGAAGGACAGGGGAGACTGGTGTGCAGTCCATGGGGTCACAAACAGGCAGACACAACTTGGTGACTAAACAGCAACAAACAGAAAACAAAGACACATACACATCGCGCTCACTTCCGAGGGCTGCACTTAATGAATAGAAACGCACTTTTAAATTGTTATAGAAGCTAATGAGATGATGCTGAAGCATATCTATGTATGTGAAGTGAAGTGGAAGTCACTCACTCGTGTCCGACTCTTTGAGAACCCATGGACTTAGGCCATGGAATTCTCCAGGTCAGATTACCGGAGTGGGTAGCTTTTCCCTTCTCCAGGGGATCTTCCCAACCCAGGGATCTAACCCAGGTCTCCCACCTTGCAGGCGGATTCTTTACCAGCTGAGCCATAAGGTATAGATAGGATATTTATACCTATCTGTAGGGTTGGAGGCAATTCAGCATCATTAATAATATAATTGGGAGGTTGCTGAACCAGGACTACAATTTAGATATTTGGCTTCTAATCCAAGGGCTCCTTGCCAAAGAGGCCAACAGAACTGGGCAGAAATGTTGCCACTGTTCTCCAGGGCTCTCTTCCCACGACTGCTGTCAGGTTTGATAGATGGCCTCACAGTTCAGCTTCTGAGTGACCAGCTCTGAGAGGCTTCAGTTCAGTCGCTCAGTCGTGTCCGACTCTTTGCGACCCCATGAATCGCGGCACGCCAGGCTTCGAAGGTGCCAAAGAAGCACTGGAGGAAAGAGAGCTGCAGGCACCGCAGGGACGGAGCTGAAACACAGGAGGTATGTGGGCCTGGGCTCTGGGATGAGATTCCCCGTGGGCTACCAGGCCAGGGTGTAGGCCAAGACGCGACAGGGTGGCAGCAACGCCGTAACTTGGGCTGGACGGGAGCCTTTTCTCACCTTATGAGAGAGGAAACAGGCCCGGCGATTGGCTTGTCCAAGATCAGCCAGCAGTTAGGAAATCTGAGACAGGTTCCTGTTCCTGATAGCAGTCTAAGCATCTGGATCTAGCCTGAATGAAATTAAAAATTGTGGATGAAATATATAAAGTGTCAGTAAAATGCAGCCACCACCAACTGATCCTCAGCTGTGCAGAGCCTTGCCAGACCTCAAGTGCCCCGTCCTTGTGTTGACGGACCACATCCTCACTCTGGGTCCTGTCCCTGGGGGAGTCGACACCCAGCCCTGGCAGCACCAGGTGCTGTCCTTGGCCACCTCTGTCTGAAGGCTTCGCGAAGCAGGGGACAAGCAGCCAACTGGGCTTCTGTAAGGGAGATACGACACCAGTGGGGGCAGAACAAGCCCAAGTTCATTGGCCTCCCTGAGCGCCTCCTGGCTCTCTCCTTTCTTATAAAGGAACGGATCGTCTCTAAGTTCTCTCCTAACCTCTGATTCTGCTTTAGAGACATATGATGCTTCCTGCTGAAGGCACCACTTGCGCTGCCTCAAGGAGGCTGAGCCGAAGAGGCAATCGGGCAGTGTGAGCTGGGCCCAGCTGAGTCCCCATGCTGGCTGCCGAGAGGAGTCACCCACCAGCTTGAGTCACCTGGGAGTCCTGTTTGAAGTGGCGATGTTAAGGGATAATATGCCAGGAGGAGAGGTCCATCCCGAGGCAAAGGAGGAAGCTAGCCTACCTCTCTTTACCTCCCACCCTAGCTCCTGATGCTGGGGTGGGAGGGGACGCATCCTCCCTAGAGGCCACTTTTATGCAAACCTGCACCTTCTTACGCCCTCATAGTGATCCCATGTCCACTGAGCTCCACCTCTAATTATCTCCAAAGTGTATTTCCCTCCCAGCCCCCAAGGCACCACTGATGTCCAGGCATTCTCATCTTCCTGCCAGGGTTCTGAAGTCAGCATGGAAGACCCCCCCTCACTTTTCTGGCTTGTTTCCCGTCATCCTGCCCTGCAGCCCAGGGAAGCGCTCCGTGTTCCCCCAGCAGGGCTGTGCGTGACCTTCAGTCTTCCTGGTCCCTGCTCCTCTCCTGGACAGACTGCCACCACCCACCCCCGGCCTTATGGGTGGGTTAGTCGCTCAGTCATGTCAGCCTCTGGCCCAATGCTGGGCTGGGCAGCCAGGGCCCCCTTCAGAAGTGAGTGTGGTAGAGAGGAGAGGCCTGCCCTCTGCTAGGACACATTCCTGCGTGGCCTTTCAGTTGTCTGCTATGTGCCCCTGGACAAGTCACTTCTTTCTTTCATTCAGCATTTCTAGGTATGGTGGGACTTCAGAGCATGACACCTTAGCTAAGGCAAACTGCCTTTCCTGGAATTCCCCTCCCTGTAGGGCGGCCAGGAGAGACAGGTGTGCAGGACTTGAGGGTGGCAGGGGAAGCACAGCCCTTTTGTGTTCTGAGGATGGAGCAGGGAAGACAGAGGCGGGGCAGCTCAGGCACACTTGTCAGTGGTGGGGCAGCCCCTGAGCCCACAGCCCCTGCACCCTGGGCTGGGAGTGTGCGCCTCTGGGGTGTGGGGCCCCAGCTGGTCCCGAGGGTCACCACAACGTGGAGATCACAGGTGGTGAGAGCTCTTCCAGTCTGCCCCTCATCCTCCCACTCCATGTCCATCTTCCCTCCTGAGCTGGCCCCGCTGAGCTGCAAGGAGGACCTTACCCAGACAGCAGAACCAGGCCACAGGAAAACAAATGTCAGCCCCATTTATGGTCCGGATCCCCCATTGGTACGATGAGGAGAGGTAAATGATCTTTAAGATCTCAGCTGGAGAAGGAAATGCACCAGTATTCTCCAGTATTCTTGTCTGGAGAATCTCATGGACAGAGGAGCCTGGCAGGCTACGTGGGGGCTACAAGGGGGCTACATGTGGTTGCAAAGAGTTGAACAAGACTGAAGCGACTGAGAATGCAAGACCCCAACTGTTCCACCAAATCTCTGATCAGAAGAACCTCCAGTGAAGGTACTTGCAGCCACTCACTGTACATCCCATGGACTTATGGAGCCATTCCCCCGGGACAGGGCTCGGTAGATGGAGAAGCACCCGGGAGTCAAGCTTTGTGTTGCTAAGGTTGTGTCTGCCCAAGGTTGAAAGAAAGACCTTTGAGCTCTGTCCCCTGTTAGCTCAGCCAATCAACCACATGTTAATTTTTCTTTAATCCTGATGTCAAAGACCTTCCACGCTGTGTGTGGGAGGTGGGAGGCACACATACAACTATTGATGGTGAAGACTAGCATTTCAAAACGAATTTCTAATCCATCACAGATCTATGCTTTCATAAAATAAAATAAAAATGAATCATTAGAGTAATGGAAGCCAAAACACCCAGTATCCAGGAGGAGAATGCTTTAGAATTAGAGATAGTAGGCACAAAATTCTTCCGTCAAATTTCTATAAACATCTATAAGTTGTTGCTGTTCTTGTTTAGTTGCTAAATTGTGTCCACCTCTTTTGCAACTCCGTCAACTATAGCCCACCAGGTACCTCCATCCATGGGATTTCCCAAGCAAGAATACTGGAGAAGGTTGCCATTTCCTTCTCAGGGGATTGTCCTGACCCAGCGATCGGATCCAAGTCTCCTGCGTTTCCTACACTGGCAAGCGAGTTCTTTACTGCAGAGCCACCAGGGAAGCCCAAGCATTTCTAAGTGCCAGGGCATGGACAGGCAGCAAACCAAATCATGGCTGGTGAGGCTCCGGAGAGACCCGCGGCACATGACCGGTTCCCCAGTTCTCCTGGTTAGAGGCTCTTAGGGGAGGCTCCCTGTCGTCTGGTGCAGAACAAGGAAAGGAAGACTTGCAATCATCACTCTATGACCTTGCTTCCAGCAGGACCTGTCCGGTCTCTGGTTTCTCACCTGTAAAATGGAACACTGTCAGAACCGTAAGGGCTGACTGTGCAGACCAGTTGAGCCCAACTGGGATTTGTCTGTGGCTGCTGCTGTACCGCTGCTTTTACTGATGAGTCAGTGAAAGGGCTTATTAAAGAGTATATCTGGGGAGGCTTGAGGGCAGCACATAACTGGGGGTGTCTTGCTCATCCTGAGCTCACTTGGTTGAAGAATTTTTTTTGGCTGCACCAAGTGGCATGTGGGACCCTGTTTCCCAACCAGGGATTGAACGAGTGCCCCCCACATTGCGAGCACCAAGTCTTAATCACTGGACAACCAGGGAATTCCCTGAAGGATGTTTTTATGGGATCTCTCTGGGATTTGAGGTGGCCATGCAGCCACCAGCCAGGGGACACAGAGTGAAAAGCGGTGAAGCATGCACCTCCTTTCCGTGAGACATCAGCACCCTTTGGGGCCGTCAGGTCCAGCTACTTCGGGAGCGTGGGAAGGTGACCTTGGGAAGCACAGGGTCGTCTGCAACACTGGGTGGCCACCACAAGTTCTTTCAAGAAGCCAAAGTGGGCAGGCCAGAGAGTCACAGGAGCTACTCTCTCTGGCCCTGTAATAAGTGAGGAGGCTTTGATCTCAGCAGGGCAGGATCATTGCCAAGGAGACAAAAATTGCCTTCTTGGGGGCTGAAAAAAAATCTTACTCTCTCTCTATATAAACACAGATAGACAAGCCCAGGGAACTCTGCTCAATACTCTATGGCAGTCTGGATGGGAGGGAAGTTTGTGGGAGAGTGGCTACGTGTATATATTTGGTTGGGTCTCTTTCCTGTTTGCCCAAAACCATCACATCATTGTTAATCAGCTATTCTCCAACATAAAAAAGTTAAAAGACAAACAAAAATAAACATAGATATACAAACAGTAAGTGGACAGTCATCTATGGCATTAAACTTTCTAGATGGGATATGATTTGGGGATAACTGTCTAAAATGGATCCTTAGGGGCATGAAAATTAAAAAAGGGTTTGCACATACTAGCCTGGAGAGTCCAAAGTCCTGCCATCATGTAGACAGATGCAGTGAGCCGTGGACTCCACTCAGATCTACTCACACCCAGTTCCCACTACTCGTAACAAGAAATCCCAAACTCCTGAGCACCTTGCAAACAGGACCATCCCAGGAGCCTTCCCAGGCTGTTCCCACGTCCACCACCCTTGAGCAAAGCTTTGCAAAGGCCTCATGCAAAGCTTTGATTCATCTACCAGCCACTCTGGCTCGCAGAGGCCTCGAGCTTTATTGCATTGTAAGAAGCTGCCAGCTCACCCCCAGGGCACTGCAGGAGAAGATTTAGGAGGTCTGGCGCAGGCTGATTGTCTCTCACAAGTGAGTCCCTGCTCTAATGCCAGCTTCCAGCAGGACGTTCCAGACGCATTAGCTGAATGGGGGAACTCGTCCCTGCTCCCACGCTCTCCCCAGAATCCTGCCCCACAGAGAGCTTGTCTGTAGCTGCAGATCTCCAGACTCCCTCTCGCTCCCCAGCAGAGCCTCCTGACCCCTCCCTGCTCCACTCAACTTGAACCACCTTAAAATACACCCTGGGTCCTGTCACCCGCCTGCTTGAGACCTTTCCCATTGCACTTAGAGTTGTCCAAACGCCCCACTTCAAGCCTGCTTGCTGGTTTTGAAAAGTCAGGTTCTTTCCCCAAGTGTTCCTCCTCTCTCCCCGCCCACGTCTGGCCCAAGTCATAGCTCAGCGGGATTCTCGCCAACCTCCCCCATGCACCATCACCAGCCCCCCATCGCCCCTTAGCCTCGACCGCCCTGTTTCCTTCATAGCAGCTGTCACACTTCGTTGACTGGGTTATTGCTTTTCTTCCCACTGGACTGGAAGCTTCCTGAGAGCAGGGACCAAGTCCTTCGGCCCCTCTACTGTGTGTGTCCCCCCTCTCAGAGTGCCTGGCGTATCATAGGCTTCAGTGATTATTGAGCGAGTGAACACATGAACAGGCGACCAACAGGCTGTAAGAAGCAGGCTAGGGTGAACACAAACACTTTTCAAAACCAGCAAGCAGGCTTGAAGTGGGGCATTTGGACAACTCTAAATTCAATGGGAAAGGTCTCAATGGAAGATTGTCTCCTTCTGGGCCGCCTGCCCACACTCAAGCCCAGCACTGCTATTAAGGACTCATGTGGGCAAGTGACTGAAGGAGAGGCTAAAGCCAGAGATGGTGCTGTGCAATATTCTCGGGGGATAGGGCCTGGATTGAAACAGGAGGGAGGAGAGCAGCACACGCCCTTTGAAAGAAGGACATAACCAAAGACACGACATAAACGGATTAGAATCAAATGGGTCCAAGATGGCAGACAAGTCAACTTCAACTAGACCTTGACCCTCAGTGCACACCCATTGTAACACATCAGCAAGGTAAATGGCACACTCACAGGCACCATGACAGTTCCAAGGCTGACCATCAAAGACCAAAATGAGAGGTGGCCCAGTTCCTTCCAGGAATTTCCAATCTCCACCCTTCCCTAAGATAGTTGGAATAATTCTCCCACTCTTCAGTTTATTAAAGGTCCCGTCCATTAAAACGAACACCACCGTATTTCAGAGCTCTATCATCTTCTGAGATGGCCCACACTCTGTCTGTGGAATGTGTTTCTCTAAATATATCCACTTCTTACCCACCCAGAGCAGGAATACTTTGTCTCTCTCTGAATTCTTTCTGCAATGATACATCAAGAACCAGAGCTTCATGAAGTCCTGAAACCAGGTGCGTGATTTCATTTGGAAGACCGTGGGTTTGGGCTAGATTCAAGTCCTGGCTGTGTGGGTTCAAGCCTCAGTCAGCATTTTGGCTGAGTTCAAGTCCCAATTTGAGGTACGTGGTTTTAGAATGACCTTGGGAGAGAGTGCCCTGCTGATCAATCACAAAGCCTATTGATAATTAACCTAAGAGATAAATTACAAATTCTTACCTCCTCCCCAGGAGACCTGGTCGATAAGCTGGTAGGAAAGTGATTCCTCTTCTGTCTGTTTCAGTGAAAGTGTCCCCAGAACTGGACAGGGAAGGAAGAGGAGGCTAGGCCACCTTGCTTCTTCCAGCACCGGCAATGTTATGTTAGCAATGCCCACAGCCTGCAATGTCCTCTTTCAAGACATTGTTTTAACTTTTGCCCCATCTCCATGGACAATGTCCCTCCAACCTGACTGCATGGCTGCATGCTCAGTCGTGTCTGATACTTTGCAACCCTGCTAGACTCCTATTCCATGGAATTTTCCAGACAGGAATACTGGAGCAGGTTGTCATTTCCTATTCCAGGGGAGCTTCCTGACCCAGGGATCGAACTCGAGTCTCCTGCGTCTTCTGCATGGGCAGGTGGGTTCTTTACCACAGCACTACCTTTACTAAGCACTACCACAAAGCCCCACAACCTGATTCCACCATGCAAATTCATTGTGCTCTTAGCAATACCAATGGGTTTCTATTTTCAAGGAATTTTCATGTCTTTGATCTCCCTGATTCAGCCAACCTAATGCTGTGATGAGCCAAACTGATCACCTATGCAGAGCTCTGGGGAAGGAACTAGAAGAACAGCCAATAGTTAGTATACACTAGAACTATGCTGGGTGCCTTCCATGTATTATTTCACAAATGAGTCACTACCTGTGAAGTCGGTTTTTTAATTTACGCTTTATAGAGGAGGAAATGTAGACTCGGAGGCAATAAATAATGTCCTCCAAACCACAAAAGCACTAACTGAAAACCCATTAAGAGGTCTTCATCAGACTGTGTGGTTCAGTCCTAAGGATATGTGATAAGGATCTGTGTAAATTTAGACTTCCTCTGTGTAATCCATGATAAGGTGAGATTTCACTAGAGAGGATTCAGTGTTAAAGTTAAATAGCATCTGTTTATCAGCCAGCGAATTTGCCTTGGGAGGCCTTGGGTGAGGGAGATTAGAGGAATTTCAGAGGCTTGGAATGAAACTCAGGAAGCCTGAGTTCTGGTTCAGTTATATTTTACACAAACATTGTGCCTTTAAACCAGTGCCACTCCTCTCTGGGCATCTATTTTCCTCAAAATAAAACAAAGAGGTAAACATTATATACTACTTATAACATCCCTTCTGTTAATAGTACGAACGTTCTAGGAGTGAATCATTCATCATGTCCAAGACTTACTTTAACCTTCTTGGATACACCAATTTCTTTCCCAAATTCTTTTCTGTCCAGTATTATCATACTTCTGGGCTCCCAGTAACAAAACACACGATCCCCATTGCCCTTCTCTCCCTTCCTCATTATTCTTTCTTTCATGTTTTTCAGATTTCATTGATTCCCACCATCCTGCTTCTGGTTACAGTTGCTTTCTGATTGGTTCCTTCCTCAGCCTCAGTTTATCTGGTCCGCTACCAGACTGATCTTAAGAGGCCAAACTGATTTCTCTGCTATAATCTTCAGTGATTCCCCTAAAGCCACAGCCTGCCAAGCTCCAGGGGCTGATCTCAATCTCTTTGCTTCTTAACTAATCCTGTGGACATATAACTTCTTAAGGCCTCTCTCCTATAAAACACAGAGTGGATAAGGTCCTGCTCAAAGTCCTTTTCAAGTCAAAAGTGCCCTGATTCTACTCGAGTCAGAATGACTTTTCTATTGCCTCTAGTGTTTTCTGGCCCCCAGGCTGCCAGCTCACTATTCTGTCCAAATGTCTCAGGAGTCACTGGAGGTCTGCTTGGTGGAGAGAGTGGGAGGGTCTAGGGTCGTGATCAGTGACAGCGGGTGTAGCATTTCACTCTCTGACCCTGCTCCTCACCTAAAAAAACCCAGAAAGTCATTCTTTTCCTCCCTCCCTACAGATCCACTGAGAAGATGAAATGAATGAATGACTCTAAAAACAGCCCTTCCTTCCTTCTTTTTTACTTCCTCCTTTCCCTCCTTCCTTCATTAAAATAGCAATAAGATGCCAGACACTTGCCTTGGCATTGGGTATATGGTGGTAAAACAGACCTATTTGGTTCCCACTCTCAGGAAAGATCTTACAGTGGAGATGAGCACTGTTGAGCAGTATTTTCCAGGCTGATAGAAATACAGGAGCCGCTAATCACATGTGGCTACTGGGCACTTGACATGTAGTAATGTGACTAAGGGTCTGAATCTTTCATTTTATTTAATGCTAACTAATTTAAATTTGTATTTTTGCATTTCTTTTCCATGGGGATGGTGTCACCTGTACAATATCATGAACCTCCGTCCATAGTTCATCAGGCACTCTGTCCATCAGATCTAGTCCCTTAAATCTATTTCTCACTTCCACTGTATAATCATAAGGGATTGATTTAGTCACACCTGAATGGTCTAGTGGTTTTCCCTACTTTCTTCAATTTAAGTTTGAATTTGGCAATAAGGAGTTCATGATCTGAGCCATAGTCAGCTCCCGGTATTGTTTTTGCTCACTGTATAGAGCTTCTCCATCTTTGGCTGCAAAGAATATAATCAATCTGATTTCAGTGTTGACCACCTGGTGATGTCCATGTGTAGAGTCTTCTCTTGTGTGGTTGGAAGAGGGTGTTTGCTATGACCAGTGCGTTCTCTTGGCAAAACTCTATTAGTCTTTGCCTTGCTTCATTCTGTACT
>SJYC01022171.1:0-11920 GCA_006408675.1 Madoqua kirkii | reverse complement strand
TTTATCTTTGAAGCCTCCTGTTTTCCTTGAAAGTCAGTTCAGAGTTCTGCATTCTATTTTGTAATAGGGCCATAATGTCAATAAAATACCCATAACATGTCAGGCTTGTTTCAGTACAAAAGTTATGAATGGTCTGGTGCCTACGCTGCCCTATTTGTTTAAAGATACAGAAAACTGTGTCTTCTTGTGCCTATATTTGAGCAAGTTCTGGTGGACACTCCTCCTCTGGGTGATAGAGGAGAAAACTGGGTCCTTTGGGAGTGGGGCAGAGTGTAAGAGAGAAGATGGAGGCCTCTGGGGCCATGTTGGCAATTTGAGTCAGTGTGCTTCCCCTAACAGTGCCAGCTTCCTTTGGGAGAGCAGAGAATTGAGAGAATCCTCTGAGGCCACAGACCTTCTGCTTGATCACACCCGACTCTATGGCTCGACTGTGGAACTCCAGGCTATGGCAGAGAGTGGGAGAGAGGTTGCCCTTTGTAGCTGCCAACGTCTCTTACGCCTTGAGGACACCTTTTTATTCTCTTGCCTGTGCCAGCCTGACCTTCCACTCAGAGAAACAGTAAATATTGGAGGATCAGGAGCAGGGTGTCTGGTGTGTTGTGACACCCACCAGCATTTTGGTAAATCCCCCGAGGTGCACCTCAAGGCCTCTTGATGTTCTCTGTTTGAGGGACTGATGGAGTTCCAGTTTTGTGGTTTCTCCCTGTGGAAAGGAGAGGGGGTCCCTGTCTGTAAGGCGCTGCTTTGGAGAAGTGTCCCAGGCTTGGAGGGACTTAGAAGTCACGTCTGGGGCAGTCTTGCCATTTGTGTTTTGAATTTCCGGGCGTCTCTTTGCCATTTGCTTTGTTCTTGGTAACTTCCTGGTAGTGTGGTTTGGTTTGGTTTGTGAGCACAGGCTTCTGACACTAACTGCTTAAGCTAGAATGGAAGTGCTTCCTCTAAAGTTCCATCCTAGGACCTGGTCAACCTGTACTTATGACAAGAATTTACTTAAGTGGAAGTTAAAGATGATCGCATGTAAAAAATATTTCCCCCCCCCCAGAAAGCTCTTTTTTTTTTGCTTGTGTAATTAATTAAGATGATGTGGGGAGAGGGCAGGCAGGAAGCTGGCTTGGTAATTTTAAACAAAGACCTCCTGGGGAAAGCTTACATTTCTGTGTGTTTTTGAGATGTAAATGTTCTATCTGACATTCCTAAGTTGTTCTGTTGTGTGTTTGTTTGAGTTAGGCCTATAAGAGGTCCTTTTATAACTTATTAGTGCCCAAGTGATGAATATTTCTAAAATTAAAGAAACTAACAAATTATGAAATCTAGAGTGCTCTCATTGTAAACAACTCTTTTTCCCTGTATCTGTCTAACCAAAGTTAAGTTAACCTGAAAACAAGCTTGGGAAACCTCCTTATGCTCTTCCCCTCAATGTCTCTTACAGATGTTAATAAGAACAATTAAGAAGAACAGCAGAAAAAAATTTGGAAGGAAAATGTAGCTATTATTTCAATGACTGAAAGAGGATAGGGCAACCCACTCCAGTATTCTTGCCTAGGTAATCCCAGGGACAGAGGAGCCTGGAGGGCTATAGTCCATGGGGTTGCAAAGAGTCAGACAGGACTAAGGGACTAAGCACATTTCACTGAGGCAGGTTCTTTTAAAAAAAGGATTTGCCTTAACTAAATAAATGTAAAAAAATCTTTGGATAGTTATTTGGAATCAGATAAATACAATGGACATTTATTTGATTGAAATAAGATTTGATATTACTACATTACACTACCTTGGAGAAGGCAAAGGCACCCCGCTCCAGTACTCTTGGCTGGAGAATCCCATGGATGGAGGAGCTTGGTGGGCTACAATCCAGGAGTCGCAAAGAGCGGACATGACTGAGCAACTTTAGTTTCACTTTCACTTACACCACCTTAAACTTAATGAGCCAAGAGGGATTCTCTCTGTTGATTTTCAGTCCCTCAGTCATATCCAGCTCTTTGAGACCCCATGAACTGCAGCAAGCCAGGTTCATCTCTCACATCACTACATGACTACTGGAGAAACCATAGCTTTGACTATCCGGACTGTAGGGGGAGTTTGTAATTTCCTCAGTTCTGTCTTGCTGCAGCAAAAAATTGAAGCAACAAACAGATCAGTGTTACAGCTCAGTTTTATTTGGCAAGCAAAGAAAAATACATCCTTGAGGCATGAGGGCGGGCTGACCCAAAAGAGAAGAGAGGCCCCCGGGTCAATTTTGGCTCCTCTTTTTGTATGTTTTTTCTTCTTCCCCAGAGCCTGCCCTGTGTAAATTGGGCTAGCCAGGAAGACTGTTTTACCTGAGGTCCTCAACTCCACTCCCTGGACCTTCCTTTGTTCTATTTTCGTGGGCTTTTTCCTTCTTTGTCTTTTAGCCACCACCATTCTGGACTCCTTCTTCCCATTCTAACTACCTAACAGGACCTTTGTTGGCAAAGCAATGTCTCTGCTTTTTAATACGCTGTCTAGTTTTATCATAGCTTTTCTTCTAAGGAGCTAGTGTCTTTTAATTTCATGGCTGCAGCCAACATCTTCAGTGATTTTGGAGCCAAGAAAATAAAGTCTGTCACTATTTCTATTTTTTCCCTTCTATTTGCCATGTGTTATGCCCAAGTTGCGAAATCTCCCAATGAGCACCAGGGAGCCGATATCCGATGCAAAAGCAAGAGTTATTATTATCAAGCTCGAGCTGGGGCTCCCACCTATACCGACGCAGAGGCTATAGAGAGGAGCCCTGAGCTCTGGGTTACATTGCTTATATAGGGTATTCTCGCACCAGAAATTTGAAAAACGGGAGTTTCCAGGTTGGGAGATGTCTAATTGGTTACCTTCTGTGGAAGGGTTAGGTGTTGGGTTCTGATTGGTTCCCATTTCCCGTGGGCTTTCTAAGGGAAATTCTAAGGGATTTCTAAAGGCTGAAACTAAGATCATGGCATCTGATCTCATTACTACATGTGAAGAATCTAAGCTACTCCATTTTGTAAGGTTCCAGGAAAAGAGCCTTTGGAAATCCAAGAGCCTTTAGAAATCCCTTAGAAAGGGATTTCTAAAGGCTGAACTGGAGATGCCAATAAGCACTAGTGGTCAAGTTGAAGTTAGAAGAAAAATCCACAAGGGCAGCCATGTCTCATGCCCACCTCTGGACTCTCCAGTGACAAATGCCTAGGGAAATTTGGCTTCTTGGGATGTAAATTAGAGTGGACTGTGCCTGACCAAACACTCAAGGACTTGCGGTTCAGTACTTCTTCCCCCTAAAACTTCACAATCCTCCATTCCACTGTCCCACCCTGGGCCACAGCATCCTGATGAGGGTGCTGAGGTGCCTAGGAGGCAGTGCTCTCAGGAAGGAGGCTTGAGTTGGGGACCTCAGCCCAAGAGATGTGGTGGCTGGATGTCTGTTGCCCCCAAGGTCCTTGAGCCCTTGATCCCATTCAGGACTCTGGCCCCAGACAGAACACAGCAGACAATAGGTCTTTAAAAAGTGTTAATTGAAGGGCACCGTGCCAGGCTGTGTGGACCCCACCCTAGTCCAGCAGTGGGACCCAAGCCTACTCAGCCTCCAGGGATGGGTTAGCATCCCACGTCAGGAAGGCTGGAGATAACAGAGTAGGCATCACTTTTCTTCCCTTTTCTTCAACATCTTGTTGATGCTCCCTTGCAGTATTGTTGATCTGCAATATGACTGATGTCAGTGTACAGCCGCCTGCTTCAGGCAGGACGTATCCGTGGAGCGTATTTGTTGTTTTCTGAATTCTTTTGCCATGGAGATTATTGCAGAAGGTCAAGAAAGATGCTGAGCATCAGGTCCTTGGGAATTATCTATTTCACATGCAGTTTTCTGTGTATATGAGGAAGGAAGGAAGGAAGGAAGGAGATAATCCTTGTGGAGTACCTCTTAGAGACAAATATTTATGTGTAGAGGTCAGAGATAGAGATTTCTATGTGTATGCAGAAGGAAGGAAGGAAGGAAGCTGATAATCCTTATGGCTTATTGATTACAGATACAGATTTGTATCTGTGTTAGACAATAATGAGAGATCTTCTTGAAATTCTCTCCCACTCGTGGGCCAGATGAAATGATTAGAAATCAAACCAGAGCTGCAGCCCCATGTCCATCTTGACCCTCAGGCCCACAGCTGTTCCTTGCACCCGTCAGGCACAACGAGACCCATTTTCTGCAACTGTGAGGCCCTGGTGGGTGAGGACTGGCTGACTGGATGAGTTGGCCAGCCCTTCCCAGCAATGCCTGGGCTGAGGTCTTTATAAACAACCCCCTCCAGGCAGTGGGGCTTCTCTGGTGGCTTGGTTGGCAAATGGGGTAACCTGCAATGCACGAGATGTGAGTTAGATACCTGGGTCAGGAAGATCCCTTGGAGAAGGGAATGGCAACCCAGTCCAGTATTACTGCCTGAGAAGTCCCATGGACAGAGGAGCCTGGCAGGTGACAGTCCATCGGTTTGCAAGAATCTGACATGACTTAGCCACGAAAGCACCACCGCTTCCCTAGTAGCTCAGCTGGTAAAAAAAAAAAAAAAAATCCGCCTGCAAGACAGGAGATCTGGGTCCAGTCCCAGGGTTGGGAAGATCCCCTGTAGAAGGGAAACACTACCCACTCCAGTATGGGTAGCCTGGAGAATTCCATGGACTGTATAGTCCCTGGGGTTGCAAAGAGTCAGACACAACTGAGCAACTTTCACTTGGAAAAAACCACCCCCTCCAGGCAGCAAGAACGCCTGCAGAGGCATCTAACACCATCTTCTCTGCCCCTTAGGAGCACAGCTGGGCTGGTGAGAAGGAGTGATGGGTCACACATCGTGGGCTGATTTCTTATTTTGGGTTTCTTTTTCATTGTTCTGAGAGCTGGGTCCCAAAAAAACTTGCTGTGATGAATGTCAAAGCTTCTACTGCCTATATTTTCCTCTAGAATTTCATAGTATCTGACCTTACAATTAGATCTTTATCTTAAATCTGTTGCTAAGTCGTGTCCAACTCTTTTGTATTCCCATGGACCATAGCCTGGCAGGCTCCTCTCTCCATGGGATTTCTCAGGCAAGAATACTAGAGTGGGTTGCCATTCTCTTCTCCAGGGAATCTTCCTGACCCATGGATCAAACCTGAGTTTGTTGCATTGACAGGTGAGCTCTTTACTACTGAGCAATAATAAGGCGGAATCTTTATCTTTGCTGTTCAGTTACTCAGTTGTATCCGACTCTTTGCAACACCACAGACTGCAACATGCCAGGCTTCTCTGTCCATCACCATCTTCCAGAGTTTTCTCAAACTCATGTCCATCAAGTCAGTGATTCCACTAACCATCTTGTCCTCTATTAACCCCTTCTTCTCCTGCTTTCAATCTTTCCCAGGGTCTTTTCCAATGAGTCAGCTCTTCACATCAGGTGACCAAAGTATTGGAGCTTCAGTTTCAGCATCAGTCCTTCTGATTTCCTTTAGGATGAGCTGGTTGGATCTCCCTGCAGTCCAAGGAACTCTCTCAAGAGTCTTCTACAACACCACAGTTCAAAAGCATCAATTTTTCAGGGCTCAGCTGACTTTATGGTTGAACTCTCACATCTATACATGACTATTGGAAAAACCATAGCTTTGACTATATGGACCTTTGTCAGCAAAGCAATGACTTTGCTACTTAATATTATCATTATACTGCTGCTTGATTCAGTTACCACATACACATACAGCATATCTCTTTTTCTGGATTCTTTTTACAATAGAGAAATTGCAGAAGGTCTAGCAAAGTTCCCTGTGCTGAACATCAGGCCTTTGTAGAGTATTATTAGAGATACAGATTTCTGTGTATGTTAAAGATACAGATTTTGGTATATGTGTTAGACATACAGACTTTTGTTTATATCTGGAAGAAGCAAGGAAGGAGATAATCTTGCAGATTATCTATTACAGACATAGATATCTGCTTATGCGTTAGTGATACAGATTTCTGTGTATTCTTACAGATTCTGAAATTTTTGCATTTGTGGGAGGAAGGTAATAAAAAAGTGAAAGTGTTAGTTGCTCTGTCGTGTCCAACTCTTTGCCACCTCATGGACTGCCACCCCTGCCAGGCTCCTCTCCATGGAATTCTTCAGGCAAGAATACTGGAGTGACTAGCCATTTCCTTCTCCAGGGGATCTTCCCAGCCCAGGGATCAAAGCCAGGTCCCCTGCATCGCAGGTAGATTCTTTACTGCCTGAGCCACCCAGGGAAGCCCATTTCTGGGAGGAAAGGGCAAGGAGAAGAAAGGAGGTAATCCTTTTGGATTATCTATTCTAGATACAGATTTCTGTGTATCTGTTAGTTCTGACCTCCTAATTCATCCTTGTTCTTTCAACTCTTTTGGAACCCTGTCTGTGTTGGAATTCTCAGAGTCTCTTTTTGTGTTGTAAATTAGTTTGTCTACTTCCTTTTAAATTTTGCCTAGTATTCACATCATATGCTATTTTCTCCCTCTGGCTGCCTGACTGGTGTTGACCCTCCAAGGTCCATCCTTGTGGTGACGAGTGGATAATCTCATAATTGCAGTGGCAGTTCTCATGGTTGAACTGTGGTCCACTGTATGCATGCACCGCGTCTTCTTTAAGCTTTAATGTGTCAGTAGACATTTTGCTGGATCTGTGTCTTGGCTACTGAGTACTGCTGCAGTGAGTGTTGGGGTGCATGTGGGTTTTCAAATGATGGTTTTCTCAGGATATAGGCCCAGGTGTGGGAATGTGAGATACTAGGCTTAGCTTTCTGGAAAGTGTTTTTTTTTTCCCCTGACACAGGGAGGCTGTCCTTTCCAGTGGCTGTTGCCAATGTCCATTCCCATGTACTGGGCAGGTGGGGTCTCCCCTCCTGGCTCGCTCCTGCATTGCTGCTTGTCACATGTGAGAATGGCCTTTCTGAAGGTGGGATTCGATTTGTCATTGTCACTTTGATTTGCATCTTCCTGTAATAATTAGGAATGTTCAGAATCTTATCCTGTTGCAGGTGGAAATTATTTTTCCCCTTTATACTTTTATTTAAAGGGTGTCAAGAAAACTTACCTGTTGCAATTGGCTTCCTGAACATTGGTTGTGTTTGGAATTTACGTCTGCAGTGTCAGCCCCAGATCCTTTCCTGAGGGCAGCTGTCATTCACGGCCCCACAGGCCTTGTTCATTGGAGGTGTGAGTAAGCACAGCTGGTCAAGTTGTAGTTATAGGAAATGTCCACAGGGTGGCAGCACTGCTTCATGCTCAACTCTCGTTTCTTGGGCAACCAGAGCCTTCTGGAAAGTCTGCTCCCTGGCCTGTGAGTTAAGAGGACCGTGCCTGAGTAAACACCCAAGGGCTTGTGTCCCCCTTCTTCTTCCCCCTAACGCTTCACTCTTCACGTCTGAATCATCCCTGCCTCGCCCACAGAACTCTGCTGAGGTGCCTTGGAGGCTGCACTCTCAGGACAGAGGACTGAGCTGGGGACCCCAGCACCAGTCGACCTGCAGTCTCGGTTACTTTTCACAGTTCAAGGCCAGAGGGTCAGGTGACCATCTTTTGGTTAAACGGAGGTCTCTTTGCAGCCAGAGCAAACCTCACAGTGCAGGTTAAAGACGGGGCTCAGGTAAGGGCACCTGCCGGGCTGTTCAGCCCTACTCCTGGCCAGTCATGGGTCCAAGGCCGTTCAGACTCCAGGGATGAGATGGCAGTCCAGGTCAGGGAGGTGGGTGCAAATTAGGCTTTGCTTTTCTTTAACCTAATGGCCATGGTATACGGGAATATAGTTGACCTGCCATTTGGTGCTTGTTGTCGGTATACAGCCACCTGATTCAGTACAACATATATTAACAACAGCCTTATGGATTGTTTTGCCCTAGAAGTTGAAGGAGCCTGGTGGGCTGCAGTCCATGAGGTCGTTAAGAGTCGGACATGACTGAGAGACTTCACTTTCACTTTTCACTTTCATGCATTGGAGAAGGAGTGGCAACCCACTCCAGTGTTCTTGCCTGGAGAACCCAGGGACAGAGGAGCCTGGTAGGAGGCCGTCTATGGGGTCGCACAGAGTTAGACACGACTGAAGCGACTCAGCAGCAGCAGCAGCAGCAGCAGCAGCAGCAGCAGAGGTCCTTTCAGAATTTCAAGCAAATTTCCCTGTGGTGAACATCAGGTGTTTGTGCATTATCTGTGAGATACAGATTTCTGTGTAAATATGGAATTAGTAAGGAAGGAGATAATCCTTGTGGATTACCCATTACAGATACAGCTTTTTCGGTATATGTTAGTATCAACCTCCTATTTCATTCGTGACGTTTCCTTTTTTTTTTTTTTTAAATTCTTTGTGTTTTGATTCTCAGAGTCTCTTTTTGTATTGTAAACTACTTCCTCTGTATTTCTTTTTTAAAATTTTGCCTAGAAGAGACATCTTCTGCTATTTTCTTCCAGTTTCTGACTTCACTTGGTGTATGATCCACCAAGGTCCATCCTTGTGGGAACCATTTGCAGAATTGCATAATTTCAGTGGCAGTTTTTCATGTCTGAGTAATAGCCCATTGTGTATACATAGCATATTTCTTTAAGATTTAATCTATCCATGGACCATTTCTTGGATCTGTGTCTTGGTTATTCGAAGTAGCACTGGAATGAACGTTAGGTTGCATGTGTCATTTTGAATGATGATTTTTTTGTAATATAGGCCCAGGTGTGGGCACAAACGTCCTAGGCTTAGTTCTCTTGAAATGTTTTCTTCTGGCCTGTGGAGGCTGTCCTTCACAGGGGCTGTTGCCAATGTCTGTTCCTAGGAGAGGTGTAGGGGGATTCCATCATCTCCCTGCTCTTTCCCCCCTTTCCTGTTTGTAGACAGTCAGGATTCCCATGCTGTCAGATGGGATTGGATTTCTTGCCATTTTGATGGGCATTCCTGCTGTGATAGTTCAGGACGCTGAGATTCTTGTCCTGTGGCTGTTTGGGGTTTTTTCTTTTCTTTTTCCTAAGATGGTGTGAGGAAATTTTACCTTTAATTGGACTCTTGAAAGTCAGTTGTCTTTGGAATTTATTTCTGCAATAGCCGCCCAAGGTCCTTTCCTGAGGGCAGGTGTCATTAACAGCCCCAGAGGCATTGTTAATTGGAAAGTGAAAGTGAAGTCGCTCAGTCATGTCCGACTCTTTGTGACCACTTGGAGCCTACCTGGCTTCTCTGTCCATGGGATTTTCTAGGCAGGAGTACTGGAGTGGGCTGCCATTTCTTTCTCCAGGGGATCTTCCTGACCCAGGGATCAAACCTGGGTCTCCCACATTGAAGGCAGACGCTTTACCCTCTGAGCCACCAGGGAAGCCCCATTAATTGGAGTTTCTAGTAAACACAAAACTGAGTAGAATTCCATCACATTTTAACATTACCTGTTTTTGTACTTCTGTTAATTGATCTCCAACCCATTTGATGGCTGTTTTTAGTTCCTGTATTTCCTCTTGAATATCCTCATCTATCTGAGATTGAGTGACCCACATAGTATGGGCATCTTTAGTCCAATTTTGAATAAAATTACGTGTTTGAATTGAGGTTTGTAAAGCAACACCAGTGACAGCAGCAGTGGTACAAATAGCTATTAATCTCAAAATGCCAAAAATCAGCCGTCCAATGAATCGTTTAGATCGTCAGAGCAATTTAGTAAGTAACTGGGAAGCAAGTCCAGCCATGGGACCTTCTTCCTAGGGCCGTGGGAGATTTATTGGTAACCATAGATTATGTTGAAATTGAAGAATTAAAAGAGAGTAATTTCTCAAGGAAACAGAGGAGTTAAGTATTTAATTTACAATTTATGCAAGTTACAGAACATAAAGTGTTATTGAATTGTAAGTTTCCTATAGCTACCACTGGAGAGGGTAATGGGCACCCTGCTCCAGTACTCTTGCCTGGAAAGTCCCATGGGCGGAGGAGCCTGGTAGGTTGCAGTCCATGGGGTCGCTAGGAGTAGGACATGACTGGGCGACCTCACTTTCACTTTTCCCTTTCAGGCATTGGAGAAGGAAATGGCAGCCCACTCCAGTGTTCTTGCCTGGAGAATCCCAGGGACGGGGGAGCCTGGTGGGCTGCCGTCTGTGCGGTCGCACAGAGTCGGATACAACTGAAGTGACTTAGTAGCACTAGCAGTAAACATGCAGTGGGCAAGTTGTAGTTACAGAAAATGTCCACAAGGCGGCAGCACTTCTTCATGCCCAACTCTGGTTCCACCTGCAACCCCAGCCCTAGGGAAAGTGGGCTTCCTGGTCTATGAATGAGAATGAAATGTGCTTGAGCAAACTTCCAAGAGCTTGTCTCTCACTGCTTCTTCCCCCTAAAGCTTCACCCCTTCCCTCCAGACTCCTGTGAACCTGGGGCACTGCTCCCTGATGAGGCTGGACTCTTAGGAAGGAGGCTTCAGCTGGGACTCCAGCACCAGTGAACCTGGATTTTTGGTGACTTTTCCCTGGTCCAGAGGGTAGGCCACCATCGTTAGGGGGCACTAGGGATTCTGCTTCCAGCCAGGGAAAGCCAGACAGTGCAGGTTTAACAAGGCTGTCAATGAAGGGCACCTCCTGGCCTGTCTCGACCCCACCCCTATCCAGTCCTGGGACTCAAGTCTACTCAGGTTCTAGAAATGAGTTATCAGCCCAAGTTAAGGAGGTGGCAGGGTGTAAACAAGAAGTTCCTTTTCTTTAATCTCATGGGATGCTGCGCTGGGACACATTTTGTGCTTGTTGGCAGTGTACAGCCACCTGAGTCAGTTGTGACATATACAGACAGCATATCTGTTGTTTTCTTCAATTCTTTTCCATAGAGGATATTGCACAAACTCAAGTAAAGTTCCATGTGATGATCCTCAGGTCCTTGTGGAGTGTCTATTAGAGATACAGAGTTTCTGCACAGTGGGTGGAAGGAAGGAGATAAAGCCTTTATTTGTTTGTTTATTTTGATTTGCTTTGTCTGTGTTGGAAATCTCAAAGTCTCTTTTTGTCTTGTAAATTAGTTCCCTGTATCACCTTTTTTATTTTGCCTAGAATGGACTCATGCTGTGATCTTTCTCTGTCTGGCTGATTTCACTTAGTGTGTGATCTTCCGAACTCCATCCCTGGGGCTAGCAGTGGTGTTATTTCAGTTTCAGTGGCTGGTTCTCTGGGGTGAGTAACAGTGCATTATCTACATGTACCACATATTTTTAAAGTTTTAGCCTGTTGGTGACATCTTGCTGGTTCTGTGTCTTGACTATTGTAAGGAGTGCTGCAGTGAAGGTCAGGCTGCGTGTGCGTATTTGAATGTTGGTTTTCTCAGGATATCAGCCCAAGGTGGGAACATCAGATGCTAGGGTTGGCTGTCATAAGGTGCTGTCTCTTCCCCACCCTAGTGCTTTCTTCCTTTCTTATTTATCATTTATCTTTTTTTGGCCAGATGTGTGTTTCAGTGGGCTTCCCTGGTGGCTCAGAGGGTAGGGCATCCGCCTGCAATGCAGGAGACCTGGGTTCGATCCCTGGATTGGGTTCGATCCCTGGGTTCGATCCCCTGGAGAAGGGAATGGCAACCCACTCCAGTACTCTTGCCTGGAAAACCCCATGGACAGAGAAGCCTGGTAGGCTACAGTCCATGGGATCGCAAAGAGTCGGACACGACTGAGTGATTCACCCTCCACCCTGTGTGTTTCAAACCTTACCAAATTTGCGGGCGGCTGTTTGGTATAATTTGAGTACAGATCCCTTATTTGATATGTGGAAAACAGTCTCTTCCAGTTTGTGGTTCATTTTTTTGATTTTCTGAATAAGGTGTTTTATAGAGTAGAAGTTTTAATTTTTATAAATAATTTTATAATTTTTAATTTTCTGAGGAAGATTTAATTTTCTGAGGAAGATTTTAACTTTCTGAAGAAGTTTTAAATTATATGAAAATGAGTAATTGTATGGAAGTGAGTA
>SJYC01022170.1:0-69882 GCA_006408675.1 Madoqua kirkii | reverse complement strand
ATACACATCTTAAATTTATTCAATTTATAGAAGTTATGCAAATTTTGATATTCAATTTACAAAGTTATCAATTTTATGGAAGTTTTAATTTTATAGAAATTTTCAATTTTATGGGGGTTATTAATTTTGTGGAATATCTGTGTAGTGATATAAATATTTATCTACTGAGAGATATAAATATCTGTCTACCTAGACATGTAAACATCTACAGAGATAAACAATTCTCTATATTGATATAAATATCTGTGTACACATCTGTTTATATTTTTTGGCCAGGTGTGATTTTCAATCCTTATCAAATTTTAAGGAGCAGTTTGATATAATTTGAGTACAGATTCTTTCTCTGATATGTGTTTTGGAAATAGTTTCTTTCAGTCTGTGGTTCATCATTTGGTTTTCTGAATAAGGTGTTTCATGTCATGGATGCAGTCATCATCCACAGTGACTTTGGAGCCCAGGAAAATAATATCTGCCACTGTTTCCATTTCTTCCTTGTGTACTTGCCATAAAGTGATTGGACCAGATACTATGATCTTAGTTTTTTGAATGCTGAGTTTTATTCTAGTTTTTTCACTCTCCTCTTTCACCTTCATCAAGAGGCTCTTTAGTTCCTCTTCACTTTCTGCCATTAGGGTGGTATCATCTGCATATCTGACATTGCTCACATTTTTCTAGCAACCTCATTTCTAGCTTGTGATTCATCCAGCCCAGCATTTATTCTGATGTACTCTGCATAGAAGTTAAATAAGCCATGTAGCAAGACACATCCTTGACATACTCCTTTCGCAATTTTGAACCAGTCCATTGTTCCATATCCAGTTCTAACCGCTGCTTCTTGACCTGCATACAAGTTTCTCAAGAAACAGGTAAGGTGGTCTGGTCCTCCAGTCTCTTTAAGAATTCTCCAGTACGTTGTGATTCACATAATCAAAGAATTTAAGTTTATGAAATTTTTTGATTTATTCTGATGTACTCTGCATAGAAGTTAAATAAGCCATGTAGCAAGACACATCCTTGACATACTCCTTTCGCAATTTTGAACCAGTCCATTGTTCCATATCCAGTTCTAACCGCTGCTTCTTGACCTGCATACAAGTTTCTCAAGAAACAGGTAAGGTGGTCTGGTCCTCCAGTCTCTTTAAGAATTCTCCAGTACGTTGTGATTCACATAATCAAAGAATTTAAGTTTATGAAATTTTTTGATTTTATGATATAAAAATAGATACCTATATTTTATGATGTATATACCTATATTTTGGCATATGAGATATGTACCTACATTGTTATATAAGAGATATACACTAATATTTTCACATATCAAGAGGCTCTTTAGTTCCTCTTCACTTTCTGCCATTAGGGTGGTATCATCTGCATATCTGACATTGCTCACATTTTTCTAGCAACCTCATTTCTAGCTTGTGATTCATCCAGCCCAGCATTTATTCTGATGTACTCTGCATAGAAGTTAAATAAGCCATGTAGCAAGACACATCCTTGACATACTCCTTTCGCAATTTTGAACCAGTCCATTGTTCCATATCCAGTTCTAACCGCTGCTTCTTGACCTGCATACAAGTTTCTCAAGAAACAGGTAAGGTGGTCTGGTCCTCCAGTCTCTTTAAGAATTCTCCAGTACGTTGTGATTCACATAATCAAAGAATTTAAGTTTATGAAATTTTTTGATTTTATGATATAAAAATAGATACCTATATTTTATGATGTATATACCTATATTTTTGCATATGAGATATGTACCTACATTGTTATATAAGAGATATACACTAATATTTTCACATGGCATACATACCTATATTGCCATATATAAAATATATAACTTTATTTTTATATGTGAAATACACATGGAATACTACTCAGCAGAATAGCAAAATAAAAATGGGAAAGTTTTAAAAACAGGAGATGCCATCTCCTGTTTTGATGAGATTTTTAAAAATCACATAAATTTGTTTTACTCTTGATTTTTGCTTTACAAAGAACTTATCAGTCAAGCCAATTAATATAACTACAGGATAAATATGCTTTTTTTAAAACTTAAGTTGCTTCTGTCAATGTTCTCTGACAAAACATTTTATTTTCATTATTTTTCATGCCTACAAATTGATTTCAGTTCACAATGCCCTATAAGTATAAGTCATTTAGCAATCTTCTAGTTTCAGATTGAGACTTTTGTATGTATTGAGATGTAAGACAGTATACTTGATTTGGAAAGGTTATCTTAAGTCTCTAAAAGCATTACTCAAAAGGCACAGTGGTTTTCATTATGGTCCATGGATGGGTATTTGCAAATCTACTAAATCAGAATGGAACTGCCATCTGACGATTTTAGTAAATAATCTGTCCAGGTGAATCTGAAGCACCAAAGCAAACTGACTTTTGAGAACTTCAGTTTTCAGTTTTTGCCCTGAAAATCCTGACAAAATGCACATTTACCAAGCCCAAGTTGTAAGAATTAGTATCATTAGAAGTTATAGTAAAATTTTCATCCTTTTGGTTAAAGAACAATAACAAAGGAGTGCACTCTGCAAATATATGTATGTATATTTTCATATATGAAATACATACCTATGTTTTCTTATATGAAATATATACCTAGTATTTCATATATGAAATGTATACTGAGTACCGCTCAGCTAATAAAAAGATTAAAATAATGGTATTTTCAGCAGTATAATCCTAGAGATTATCATAATAAGTGATGTAAGTCAGAAAGACAAAGAAAAATCCCATATACTATCACTTATATGTAAAATCTAAAGAATAACACCAATGAACTTATCTATGAAATGGAGACAGACTCATAGATATGGTTACCAGTTACCAGTGGGAGGGGCAAGAGAGGTGTGGGGGATTAAGAGATAGAAACTACTATGTATAATATCCATAAGGTGTAAAGATATATTATACAGCATGAGGAAATATAGCCTTTATTTGTAATACCTTAGATGGAGTATAATCCATATAAATATTGAATCACTATGTTGAATACCCAAAACTAATATAGTATTGTAAATAAACTATGCTTCAACTTAAAAAATTGTTGATGGCTATCTACAAAAACAATAAAGTAGTCAAAAATAAAAAAATAAGTGAAATAAAAATGGGAAATTTTTAAAACTAGAGGATTCCATTAAGAAATTAATTTTGATGAGAACTTTAAAAATCACCCAAAATAGCTTCACTGTTTTAATTCTTGCTTTTCAAGAATTTATTAGTCCAGTCAAGCCAATTAATCTGCCTAACACTAAACCTTACCAAGCTAAGGGCAGTAAGCACATTTGGTCACCATGTTTTCCAAGAAGCCTCTCATTGGCAAAGGTTTTATTAACTTTAACCTTTCTTGAAACTGCTGCTGCTGCTGCTAAGTCACTTCAGTCGTGTTGTAGCTATTTCAGGAGCAATATTGTTCTGGTCGCAATATCACGTGGTCTAACAGGTCCTAAGATCAAATTACCAAGGGTTTTCTTTTTACCTGAGCAACTTTTTCCAAGAAGCCTCTCATTGGCAAAGGTTTTATTAACTTTAACCTTTCTTGAAACTGCTGCTGCTGCTGCTAAGTCACTTCAGTCGTGTTGTAGCTATTTCAGGAGCAATATTGTTCTGGTCGCAATATCACGTGGTCTAACAGGTCCTAAGATCACATTACCAAGGGTTTTCTTTTTACCTGAGCAACTTTTTTAAGAGTCCTGCTGTGCTTCATCTTGCCAGTATACACTCTCACTGGAGAGGAAGTTGCCTGTGCAGCTGCTGGCCCCAGAGCCTTCTGCTCTCATCCTGACATGCATCCGTGTTGCCATATCAGGAGCCTGGGGTTTGCAGAGGGCAGAGATTACCGTGTGGAATGAGCTAGGAAGTGGCCTGTTTGGAGCATCCCTCTGGGCAGGTGGAAGGGGTAGAATGATGTTCTGTTAAGGTGATCATGTCAGAAGATGAATTCTTCCAGGAGGCCCAGACCTTCAGGTAAGTCTCTTCTGGGGAATCATGGTTTAGGCCTCACCATGAGAGGATGTTCATGCAGACAGGTCTGTTGGTAACATCTTTAAGGCCTGAATCAAGAGTCCACGTATCATAGAATATACAATGGAATATTACTCGGCCATAATAAATGAAATAGTGCCATTTCATCCATATGAATGACCTAGAGGTTAGCATATTAAGTGAAGACACAGAAAGACAAATATCATATGATATCACTTATGTGTGGACTCTAAGCTACGATGCAAATGAACTTCTTGACGAAACAGAAATAGTCTCAGACATAGAAAACAAACTTATGGTTACCAAAGGGGAAAGAGGCAGGGGACAAATTAGGAGTTTGATATCAACAGATACATACTACTATATATAAAATAGGTACACAAGTCCCTATGAACAGGAAGGGGAGCTATAATCAATATCTTGTAATAACCTAATAATCTGAGAAAGAACATGTGTGTGGGTATGTTTATATATATGTATTATATATGCTTATATAAATATATGTATTCCAAGGCCAAATTTGCCTGTTACTCCAGGTGTTTCTTGACTTCCTACTTTTTGTTCTCTTGGCAAAACTCTATTAGTCTTTGCCCTGCTCCATTCTGCATTCCAAGGCCAAATTTGCCTGTTACTCCAGGTGTTTCTTGACTTCCTACTTTTGCATTCCAGTCCCCTATAATGAAAAGGACATCTTTTTTGGGTGTTAGTTCTAAAAGGTCTTGTAGGTCTTCATAGAACCATTCAACTTCAGCTTCTTCAACGTTACTGGTTGGGGCATAGACTTGAATTACCATGATATTGAATGGTTTGCTTTGGAGAAGAACAGAGATCATTCTGTCATTTTTGAGACTGCATCCAAGTATTGTATTTCAGACTCTTTTGTTGACCATGATGGCTACTCCATTTCTTCTGGGGATTCCTGCCTGTAGTAGTCGATATAATGGTTATCTGAGTTAAATTCACCCATTCCAGTCCATTTTAGTTCGCTGATTCCTAGAAAGTTGATGTTCACTCTTGCCATCTCTTGTTTGACCATTTCCAATTGGCCTTGATTCATGGACCTGACATTCCAGGTTCCTATGCAATATTGCTCTTTACAGCATCGGACCTTGCTTCTATCACCAGTCACATCCACAGCTGGGTACTGGTTTTGCTTTGGCTCCATCTCTTCATTCTTTCTAGAGTTATTTCTGCACTGACCTCCAGTAGCATATTGGGCACCTACTGACCTGGGGAGTTCCTCTTTCAGTACCCTATCGCTTTGCCTTTTCATATTTTTCATGGCGTTCTCAAGGCAAGAATACTGAAGTGGTTTGCATAGTAAGGTAACTAATATGTGAAAATATTTGCTATTTTCATTTATTCAATAAATATGCATCAAGGGCCTTCTATGTGTGTGCTGTTTTAGGTGCAGGGGATACAGGAGTAAATAAGAGAATATCCTAGAGCTAAGTATAGATGGATAATAAACAGATCAACAAATAAATATATACCTGGTCAGGTGGTAACTGTGCTATGGGAAAAAATGAAACTGGAAAGGAAGGGAAAGCTGGGAGTTGAAGTGGGGTACTCTTCTTTGCTACATTATGAAGCATGCAGAACCCTAGTTCCTTGACCAGGCATTGAACTTGTGACTCTTGCAGTGGAAGCATGAAGTCTTAACCACAGGACTGCCAGGGAAGTCTCCGGGGGTACTCCTGTATTCTGGGTGGGAAGACCTTCTGGAGAAGGAGACATCTGAGACTTGAAGGAGGAGAGTCTGATCTTGGACAACAGGTAACTGAAAGATGAGTCTTCTTTTGAGAAGGGAATCAGCTCTAATTAGGCTTCCCAGGAAGCTCAGTGGTAAAGAATCTACCTGCCAGTGTAGGAGATGCAAGAGATGTAAGGTCTGATCCCTGGATCTGGAGAATCCCCTGGAGTAGGAAATGGCAACCCACTCCAGTATTCTTGCCTGGAAAATTCCATAGACAGAGGAGCCTGAGTGGGGGATACAGTCTATGAGGTCGCAAAGAGTTGGATACGACAGAGCACACACACACACAGACACACACACACACACACACACACTAATTAAATAGAGACTTTGAAGGAAATCCTTGGACCAAAAAGGACTTTGGTTATTCAGATACAGTGCGGGTACTTCTGTGAGAAACTGACTTTGCCATCTTTGAGAATTATACCAAGATCCTTGAGTAGCTGATGAGTCAACTAAGACAAAAGTACCCAGTAAAACTAAAGTGAAGTCTGTTTTATTCTCTGTTGTAAATTACAGACCCTTCCATTTCACTTGACATCAAGAGATAAATCTCCTGTCCAATTGTTTGACAACAATCTGTCTTTACCATCTATAATATAACTTTTGTGTTATAGTAGACATCAAGGCTTATAGAACCAGTTTTAAATACTTAGGAAAAGCCATGAAACAGTGTGCTACCATTTCTGTAAAAAAAATAGGAAAAAGTATAAACACATACAGAGTCGATGTACTCATATTAACAAACATATGCTGTGGTAGACTGCAAAAAAAAAAAAAAAGAAAGAAAGAAAGAAAGAAAAACGCCTCGAATTCTATTCATCCCTAATGGATGCCCTTTTGTGATGTGATTTTAAAGCTCTTTCCAGACTTCTCTGGTGGCCCAGTGGTTAAGTATCTGCCGGCCACGGACTCAATCCCTGGTCCAAGAAGATTCCATGCACTGTGGGGCAGCTAAACCCATGTGCTGCAAGCCAGGGCTCTGCAATGAGAAATCTGGGCACTGTAACCAGAGAGTCACCCCTGTTCGCTGAAACGACAGGAAGCTTCAGCACAGCAATGAAGACCCAAAGCAGCCAAACACCAATGAACAAACAACGACAACAAATATATTTAAAAAAAGAAAACGCTCCTGCCATCACAACATGGAGTCTATTTCTCCAGACTCCTTGAATCCGTACTTGGCCATTTGCTTTGATTTAATTTGCTTTATCAGAGGTTCATTAGCAAACGTGATGAAGGCAGAGGCTCAAACAGTGGTCGTGCATCGGAGCGCGCCCTCACTGCTGGGAATCTCCGGTCGTCACCAGAGGGAGGCTGGACTAGCCTGCTGCATGTTGGGAAGTGGGTGTCTGTCACTCAGGCTGACATTGACATTAAGCCAACTTCCAGATATGTGAAGACTCCCCAGTCTAAACAGCCTGCCAACTGCCAGACACGTGACTGAGGCCATTCTAGGTCATCCATCCCACTGAGTAAGCCTGGCCAAGAACTGCCCAGCTGGCCAGTAGAATCTAGAGCGGTAACAAATGCTTGTTACTTGAAGCTGCTAAGTTCTGGAGCGACTTGTCATGCACTAAGTACACGTGGAAAATATCTCTGGAAAGATTTATTTACTGGCTACACTGGTTGCCTGGGGGCATAGGAAGAACTGAGCCAGGGACAAGGATGAGAGGAAGAATATTTACTGTATCTCTTTTTGTACTTTTTGAATTTTGAACCGTAAGAATGTGCAGTTCAGTTCAGTTCAGTTGCTCAGTCATGTCCGACTCTTTGCGACCCCATGAACCGCAGCACACCAGGCCTGCTTGTCTATCACCAACTCCCAGAGTCCACCCAAACCCATGTCCATCGAGTCGGTGATGCCATCCAGCCATCTCATCCTCTGTTCCCTTCTCCTCCTGCCCCCAATCCCTCCCAGCATCAGGGTCTTTTCCAATGAGTCAACAATTCACATGAGGTGGCCAAAATACTGGAGTTTCAGCTTTAACATCAGTCCTTCCAATGAACACCCAGGACTGATCTCCTTTAGAATGGACTGGCTGGATCTCCTTGCAGTCCAAGGGACTCTCAAGAGTCTTCTCCAACACCACAGTTCAAAAAAGAATGTGCAGACTGCATTCTAAAAGACAAATGCAATTGTAAAATGTTAAAATTAGAAAGCATGGCTGGCAGAGAAAAGAATTTTCATTCATCAATTGTCCTTTTTGTTATTATGTCAAGAGTGAGTGAACTGAAAATGAACATACAGTGCTTGTGGTTTTGTTTCCTTTTCTCAAATAGATCTAAGACCTTTGTCCTCCAGGACAATAGCAGCCTGAATGTGCTGTGGTGTTTGAGACAACAGCCCAGTCTCTTATCCTCTCTGCAGTGCTTCTGACGGTTTCTAAAGCTCAAACAGCATAACATATTGTTTTAGCCACACTTGTCAAGGAGCTTACTCTGAAGTCCAAATACCTTCCACTGAAATTTAGTGCCATTTCCTTCTCAGGGAAAGAAGAGTGGGATGGAAGGCATATTGGTTGCATGGGACTAAACTTGAACTGGCTCAGGAAAAAGGAGAAATTTGTTGCCTCCATAAATTCAAGGAGAGGTGGTACAATCTGACCACCAGAAGGTGGGGATGAAGGGGACTGGGAATGAGCAGATGCAGGAACTTGAAGGCTGGCAGGTCTTTTCCTTTGTTCCTCCTTGATGTCACTTCCTTCTCCTTCCTTGCAGACCAGTATCTGGTGGAGACACAGCTGAAAACTAAAGTCTTAGGTCTTACTGCTTGCTGCATTGGAAGGCATGCCCCCTAATCTCTTCAGGTGTAAACTCAGACCCGCCATGGGAATGTAGAGCAAAAAGACAGTTGTCTAAGAAGTGAACCGTCTCACCAGATCCCCAGCCTGCTAGTATCTTGATCTTGGACTTACCGGCCTCCAGAACTGTGAGGAATAAATTTCTATTGTTTATAAGCTACCCAGTCTATGGTAGTTCTGTTATAGCAGCCAAAGTCGACTAAGATGTGTCTGTCTCTTCACATAGTTCTTTTAGTGTGTGTAGATGGTGAGAACATTTGAAATCTACTCCCTTGGCAGTTTTCAAAAACACAGTTCAGTTTTGTTAGCTATAGACATCATGCTGCCATATATTAGATCCCTAGGACTTATTCATCTGTTAAGTGGAAGTTTGTACCCTTGACCACCATCACACTTTCCTCCCCATCTCTCTGGCTACCACAGTTCTACTCTCTATTCTGAGTTTGTTTGTTGGGTTGTTTTTTGGTTTTTTAGATTCCACATATAAGTGAATTCTTAACAGTATTAATCTTTCTCTGACTGACTTACTTCATGTAGCATAACGCCCTCAAAAGATGATGCTGTGAAAGTTGCACTCAATAAGCCAGCAAGTCTGGAAAACTCAGCAGTGGCCACAGGACTGGAAAAGGTCAGTTTTCATTCCAATCCCAAAGAAAGGCAATACCAAAGAATGTTCAAACTACTGCACAATTGCACTCATCTCACACACTAGCAAAGTAATACTCAAAATTCTCCAAGCCTGGCTTCAACAGTATGTGAACCGAGAACTTCCAGATGTTCAAGCTGGTTTTAGAAAAGGCAGAGGAACCAGAGATCAAATTGCCAACATCCGATGGATCATCGAAAAAGCAAGAGAGTTCTAGAAAAACATATACTTCTACTTTATTGACTATGTCAGAGCCTTAACTGTGTGGATCACAGCAAACTGTGGAAAATTCTTCAAGAGATTGGAATACCAGACCACCTGACTCAACTCCTGAGAAACCTGTATGCGGGTCAAGAAGCAACAGTTAGAACTAGACATGGAACAACAGACTGGTTCCAAATTGGGAAAGGAGTACGTCAAGGCTGCATATTGTCACCCTGTTTATTTAACTTCTATGCAAAGTACATCATGCAAAATGCTGGGCTGGATGAAGCACAAGCTGGAATTAAGATTGCCAGGAGAAATATCAATAACCTCAGATATGCAGACGACACCACCCTTATGGCAGAAAGTGAAGAAGAACTAAAGAGCCTCTTGATGAAAGTGAAAGAGGAGAGTGAAAAATTTGGCTTAAAACTCAACATTCAAAAAACTAAGATCATGGCATCTGGTTCCATCAGTTCAGTTCAGTTGTTCAGTTGTGTCTGGCTTTTTGTGACCTCATGGACTGCAGCACACCAGGCTCGGCCATGGAATTCTCCAGGCAAGAATACTGGAGTGGGTTGCCATTTCCTTCTCCAGGGGATCTTCCTGACCCAGGGATCGAATCCAGGTCTCCCGCATTGTGGGCAGACTCTTTACCAACTGACCCTCCACGAAAGCCAATACCGGTAGTCAAAACATCAGGTTTCACCATGAAGCCTGAGGGTAATCAAATATAATGTGAACATTTAGAGTTTTCAATCTAAAATGACTCAGCTGTTAATTAGACTTCTTGTGGTGACCATTTTCCAATATACAGAAATTTCAAATCATCATGGTATATGTTGTTGTTCAGTTGCTAAGTCATCGCCGACTCTTTGTGACTCCATGGACTGAAGCACACCAGACTCCTCTGTCCTTCACTGTTTATTGGAATTTGCTCAAATTCATGTCATTGAGTCAGTGAGGCTATCTGACCATTTTATCCTCTGCTGCCGCCTTCTTCTTTTGCCTTCAGTCTTTCCCAGCATTAGGGGTTTTTCCTATGAGTTGGCTCTTTGCTTCAGGTGGCCAAAGTATTGGAGATTCAACTTCAGCATCAGTCCTTCCAATGAATATTCAGGGTTGAACTCCTTTAGGATTGATCTCCTGGTTTGATCTCCTTGCTGTCCACGGGACTCTCAGGAGTCTTCTCCAATACCACAGTTCAAAAGCATCAATTCTTCAGCACTCAGCTTTCTTTATAGTCCAGCTCTCACATCCATACATGACTACTGGGAAAACTATCACTTCATGGTTCCATCACTTCATAGCAAATAGATGGGGGAAAATGGAAACAGTGAGAGACTTTATTTTGGGGGGCCTCCAAAATCACTGTAGGTGGTGACTGTAGCCATGAAATTAAAAGATGCTTACCACTTGGAAGAAAAGCTATGACCAACCTAGACAGCATATTAAAAAGCAGAGACATTACTTTGCCAACAAAGGTCCGTCTAGTCAAAGCTATGGTTTTTCCAGTAGTCATATATGGATGTGAGTTGGAAAGTTGAGCACCAAAGAATTGATGCTTTTGAACTGTGGTGTTGGAGAAGACTCTGGAGAGTTCCTTGGGCAGCAAGAGATCAAACCAGTCAATCCTAAAGGAAATCAGTCCTGAATATTCATTGAAAGGACTGCTGCTGAAGCTGAATCTCCAATACTTTGGCCACCTGATGCGAAGAACTGACTCATTGGAAAAGACTCTGATACTGGGAAAGACTGAAGGCAGGAGGAGGAGGTGACAGAGGATGAGATGGTTGGATGGCATTACTGACTCAATGAACATGAGTGTGAGCAAGCTCCAGGAGTTGGTGATAGACAGGGAAGCCTGGCATGCTGCAGTCCATGGAGTCGCAAATGAATTGGACACGACTGAGTGACTGAACTGAACTGAACTGAATGCAGGAAATATGGGTTCGATCCTTGGGTCTAGTAGTTCCCCTGGAGAAGGAAATGGCAACCCACTCCAGTATTCTTGTCTGGAGAATCCCATGGCCAGAGAAGTCTGGTGGGCTACAGTCCATGGGTCGAGAAGAGTCCGACACAACTAAGCAACTAACACAGAAATAATAGTATAGGATACCGTAAGTCCTCTACATGCAAAACTTCAAATTGGAAGCTTTCAAAGATGGAAACGTGTGTTTGCATGCCCAGTCACATAAATTAGTCCATGTGTCTGGCGTCCATTGTCATACGCATGCATCCTCTGCGAGCTGTGCGGCTCGCCTTCTGTCTCCTATTGCTGATGACCCTTCAGCTCGACCATCTCTCACCTCCTCTCCCCCTTCCAGTCAGTAACTCTTGCTTGCTCAGATGATGCCAGCCCCTATATTCCAGCTGTCAAACAGTACTACTGTGCTTTTCAAGGTACTGTACTGTTAAGATTAAAAATGTGGGGTTTCTTTGGTGTGCTTTTTACGTATTATTTGTGAAAAGTATTACGAACCTATCATAGTATAGTATAGAGCTGATTGTATTTGTTGACTACCTAGGCTAATTTTGTTGGACTTATGACCAAATTGGACTTAAGAATGTGCTCTCAGAATGGAACTCATTCATATGTACGGGACTTTCTGTAATGATTAAGTGTACAGCCCTGGGTTAAATTCCCAGCTCTGTCACTTACTGGCTGTGGGTCCTTGGGGATGTTACCTGTTAATTACCCTATTTGCAAAATGGAATATAATAAAAACCACTTATAGTGTTGCTCTGTGAAGCACATGAGTACTGTCCTGGACACAGTGATATTATTCTGTTATTAGCTGTTATTATTCCATATTCTTCCTATAACAAAAAAATGTTACAAGAAACACTTTGGAAGTTATTTATTTGCATTCTCATGCAAGTCTACATCTGGAATTCTTGGGTCAATGAATATATGCCTTTTATAATTTGATGAATATTGCCAAATGCTTTCTAAAATCACTGTACTAATTTACAATCCCACAACCTGTTTTTCCAAACTCTAGCCAAGTCTGAGAGATATGTGGCCAAACCTTTAAATTCTGGCAACCTGACATACGAAAAGTGCTGTCTCCTGCCTTTTAAGTTATGGGACAGAATCTGAGCAACCTTTTGTGTTTATTGATTGTGTGTACATTTTTCTTGTGACTTCCTGTTGGTGTCACTCATTTGTCTTAACTTTTTTTCTCCTTGATTTTATTCATTCATCCAATTAATTGTATTGAGTACATATTAGGGATACAACAGTGAACAAGATAAGATCTCGTCCTTATGAAGCTTAGAATCTGGTCAGGGAGACAGAAAATTAGCAAAGAAAGAATAAAATAATTACAATTCCTGTGAGAAGAAAATAAAGAGGCTGTTAAAATCATGAGTAAGCAGCAGTAGGGAGAATCTTCCTTAGAAAAAGTGGTAATCATAGAAAGATTATTTAAAGAAATGAACTTTAAGTTAGGAACAGATGGTTGAGAAGGAGTGAATCGTGGAAGGAGCAGTGGATTACATTTCAAGCAGAAGGAACAGCCATATGCAAAAGCTCTAAATCAAGAATGAGCCTAGCATGTTTCAGGAACAGGCAGGCAACTGTGGCTGGAGTGTCCTTGGTGAGGGGAAGAGAGCCAGCAGATGAGATTAGAGAGGTGGGCTGGTGTTACAGGAATATGAATTTTACTTCCAGTGCTTTGGGAAACTGACACTAGGAAACTGACATGATCTTAAATACTCAAAGACTATTCCAGCTGTTCTGTGATTGGACAGGAGGGAGGCAAACGTGCATAAAGGCGGGAAGGCTAGTGAGGAGACTAACGCAGGAATCTGAGTAAGTCACAATAGTTTGGACAGAGTGGAGACACTGGAGAATGAGGCTTCCGAGGTGACACTAGGGGTAAAGAATCCACGTGCTAATGCAGGTGGATGTAAGAGACACGGGTTTGATGTCTGAGTCAGGAAGATCCCCTCGAGGAGGGCACAGCAAACCACTCCAGTATTCTTGCCTGGGCTTCCCAGGTGGCGTGAGTGGTAAAGAGCCTGCTTGCCAGAACAGGAGACAAAGAGAAGCCGTTTTGATCCCTGGGTTGGGAAGAACCCAGGAATTGGCAACCCACCCCAGTATTCTTGCCTAGAGAATCCCATAGACAGAGGAGCCTAGAAGACTGCAGTCCACAGGGTCGCACAGAGTCAGACACAACTGAAGCGACTCAGCAAGCACCCATGCCTTGGAGAATGAAGAAAAGGAGTACACTGATGATATTTTGGGAGGCATAACTGGCAGGACCGGGTAATGAATCAACCATGGCAGCTAGTAATGAATGAAGTTGCAGAAATGACTCCCTGGTCTTTAGTTCTTCTCTCTGAGTCAACAGAGCACTTATAATAATAAGGAAGACCACAGAGTGGGAGGTTTGGGAGTTGAACAGGGTGATGGCAAGTTCAGCTTTAGACATACTAATCTGGATATGACAGTAAGACACCCCACTGGAAGTGGCCACAAAACATTAGATATGTGAGTTAGAAGCTCAAAAGAGCGATCTGGACTAACCATATAAATTTAAAGGGAAGTGTTCTACGTGTTTCACCATGAAAGTGAAAAAGAAAATTAGTCACTTAGTGGTTTCCGACTCTTTGTGACCCCATGGACTGTAGTCCACCAGGCTCAGCCATGGAATTCTCCAGGCAAGAATATTGACGTGGGTAGCCATTTTCTTCTCCAGGGGATCTTCCTGACCCAGGGATCGAATCCAGGTCTCCCGCATTGTGGGTAGACTCTTTACCAACTGACCCTGCAGGAAAGCCAATACAGGCAGTCAAAGCATCAGGTTTCACCATGAAGCCTGAAGGTAATTAAATGTAATGATGTGAACATTTAGACTTTTCAATGTAAAATGACTCAGCTGTTAATTAGACTTCTTGTGGTGACCATTTTCCAATATACAGAAATTTCAAATCATCATGGTATATGTTGCTGTTGTTCAGTTGCTAAGTCATCGCTGACTCTTTGTGACTCCATGGACTGAAGCACACCAGACTCCTCTGTCCTTCACTGTTTCTTGGAATTTGCTCAAATTCATGTCACTGAGTCAGTGAAGCTATCTGACCATTTTATCCTCTGCTGCCACCTTCTCCTTTTGCCTTCAGTCTTTCCCAGCATTAGAGGCTTTTCCAATGAGTCGGCTCTTTGCATCAGGTGACCAAAGTATTGGAGATTCAACTTCAGCATCAGTCCTTCCAATGAATATTCAGGGTTGAATTCCTTTAGGATTGACTGGTTTGATCTCCTTGCTGTCCAAGGGACTCTCAAGAGTCTTCTCCAATACCACAGTTCAAAACCACCAATTATTTGGCATTCAGCCTTCTTTATAGCCCAATTCTGTACATGACTACTGGAAAAACCATAGCTTTGACTCTATGCACCTTGGTCGGCAAAGTGATGTCTCTGCTTTTTAATACACTGTTTAAGTTTGTCATATCTTTTCTTGCAAGGAGCAAGCATCTGAATTTTATGGCTGCAATTATGATCCATAGTGATTTTGGAGCCCAAGAAAATAAAAAAGCATGTCCAGTTTTTCCCCTTCAATTTGCCACGAAGTGATGGGACTGGAGGCCATTATCTTTGTTTTTTGAATGTTGAGTTTTAAGCCACATTTTTCACTCATTCTGTTTTAATGCCTGAAATTAATATGCCTGTCAATTATACATCAATTTTTTAAAAGCCTTTTATTTTGTATTGGGGTATAGCTGATTAATAATGTTATCATAGTTTCAGATGAACAGTGAAAGGACTCAGTCATACATATACATTATACTTTAATTATTTTTTTAAAAAGAGCAAATTAAAAAAAAATAATAATTTAGCAGAGAAAGTATCTTGCACTTATATCAAGCCTTTCTCTCAAAAATGCAATGCAGGGGAATTTCTCGGGCAGTCCAGTGGGGGACTTCGCCTTCCAATGCAGGGCTTCCCAGGTGGGTTAGACAGTAAAGAATACGCCTGCAATGCAAGAGATCCAGGTTTGATCCCTGGATCAGGAAGATTCCCTGGAGAAGGGAATGGCAACCCACTCCAGTATTCTTGCCATGGAAGAATTCCAGGGACAGAGGAGCCTGGCAGGCTACAGCCCAAGGGGTCACGAAGAGTCAGACATGACTGAGAAACTAACACTTTCACTTTAAAATAGTCCACATCAAAAAAAAAAAAAGGAATGCAGGGACTTTCCTGACAGTCTAGTGGTTAAGACTCAGTAAGATTCCGTTCTTCCTCTGCAGGGATGGAGTGGGTTCAATCCCAGGTCAGGGGACTAAGATTCCACATGCCATGTAGTGCAAGGGTGGGGTGGGGAGACAAACAAACAAAAAACCCATTGCCCATTATCGAATCAGAATGGCTAATAAGAATGAGGAAGTATTAAGCAGGAAGGAGGCAGGGAAAGCACTAGCTCCTTCATTGTAGAAGTAGTGGAGAAAGTCACTCAGTCATGTCCGACTCTTGCGACCACGTGGACTGTAGCCCACAGGTTCCTCTGTCCATGGGATTCTCCAGGAAAGAATGCTGGAGTGGGTTGCCATTTCCTTCTCCAGGGGATCTTCCCGATCCAGGAATCGAACCCATGTCTCCTGCATTGCAGGCAGATTCTTTACCGACTGAGTGTACTACAATCTGGAGCGTTCCGCTGAGAGCCTTCCCCACCAGGGAAGAACTGAAACCCAGCAAGGGCTCAGGTGCCTGTGGCACAGAGAGCCCAACTCTGACAGTGGGAGTTTGCAGCAAAGTCAGGATTTACTGCAGAGCACCAAACAAGGGAATAGGAGACAAGCCTCAGATCTATCCTAACTTGGTCTTTGAGTGAAGGTTTTTTTAAAAGGAGAAGAATAGGACTTCCCTGGTGGTCCAGTGGCTAAGAATCTGTCTGCCAATAATGGGGACACACGTTTGATCCCATGTCCAGGAAGATTCCACATGCCATGGGGCAATGAAGCCGGTGTGCCACAACTATCGAACCCGTGCTCTAGAGCCCCTGATCCGCAACATGGAAATCGACCACAGTGGAGGCCCCGGTACCACAACTAGATAGCAGCCCCAGCTCACCCTCACTAGAGAAAGCCCAAAGCACCCAAGACCCTGTGTGCCAAAACAAAGACTTAGAGCAGCCAAAAATAAATTTAAAAAAGAAGGGGGAGGGGGGTACTTCCCTGGTGGTCCAGTGGCTGAGACTCTGTCCTCCCAATGCAGGGGGCCTGGAATTCAATCCCTGGTCAGGGAAATAGGTTCTGCGTGCCTCCACTAAGAGTTCCATCCTGCAACTAAAAAATCCCACATGCTACAACTAAGACCTAGGGCAGCCAAAGTAAATAAATACATAGTTTTCAAATGGTGGGGAGAACAAAGAGGTGGGGATTAATCCTCTTGTGAAGTTTCTATGATATTTCTTAGGCACAGTTTCAGGAGTCAGCATGTCTTTGATTTACAATTCTCTGGCTAAGCGGTACATTATTCAAGGCTCTGTTAGCTTATCGTGCCCTGAAAAAACAATGGAGTTTGCATGTTTAATGATGATATCTAGATTTGAAATTTCAGTGGGTAGTTGATGTTACAACCACGGTAATTTTAGTCATCTGACTCTGGCTGATGAATGCTCAGTTAGCACAGGATTGAGGGCAGAGGGGACAAGAAAGGGATAAAGTTTTAGATAGGAAGATTAATTATGAACAGTATGGGACTTCAGGGAATTCGGTTTTAGGGGGACTTGGTTTCAAAATCATTTGGCCACACTTTTTACAAAAACTCTAATCTCCCCAGTTTTTAAAAAAGATAGTTGAGATGTCATGGTACCTGGGGAAGGGGTTTCTATTTCCCAAGGTTCCCTATTCAGCCTTTCTGGGTTGAGACTTAGTTTTGGTCCAGTAAATAAGTGACGTGTTTAGCACAGTGCCTGGTATACTGAAGTGCTCAATGACTCCTTGCTATTATTAACATTAGAAGAAAGAACCCTGGTGCCTCAGAGTCAGAGGTTCTGGGTTCATTTCCTGGCTGCAAATAACAAACAAGAAAGAAAGAAAGAAATTCTAATTAGTGTAAAGAAACAAATTTACTGGATCACCCAGCTTGGAGGACTAGCCCAAGAGCCAAAAAAAAAATTTAAGTAAGACAGGTCAGAAATTATAGTCTCCGTTTTGCCATGAGGAAATTGAGAAACTAGGATCAGGCGGTAAGTGATGGAGCAGGAATACTAATGTGATCTGTGATTGCTTTTGATCTGAGACTTCCCAGAGAACTAAATCGCTTCAGAAGCCAGGGCCTCCAGAAGCAGCAGTTCAACAGCTGATATTTGTCTCTGCTTTTCTTGCCCTGTTGGCCTGATTCTCTCTTACTGCGGGAACGTCATCTCAATGTGACAGAAAAATCGGCTGCACCTGAAAGGAGCGCGTCAAGGCTGTATACTGTCACCCTGCCACTTTAATTCACATGCAGAGCACATCATCCCAGCTTGGAGGACTAGCCCAAGAGCCAAAAAAAAAATTTAAGTAAGACAGGTCAGAAATTATAGTCTCCGTTTTGCCATGAGGAAATTGAGAAACTAGGATCAGGCGGTAAGTGATGGAGCAGGAATACTAATGTGATCTGTGATTGCTTTTGATCTGAGACTTCCCAGAGAACTAAATCGCTTCAGAAGCCAGGGCCTCCAGAAGCAGCAGTTCAACAGCTGATATTTGTCTCTGCTTTTCTTGCCCTGTTGGCCTGATTCTCTCTTACTGCGGGAACGTCATCTCAATGTGACAGAAAAATCGGCTGCACCTGAAAGGAGCGCGTCAAGGCTGTATACTGTCACCCTGCCACTTTAATTCACATGCAGAGCACATCATGAGAAACGCCGGGCTGGAAGAAGCACAAGCTGGAATCAAGATTGCCGGGAGAAATATTAATCACCTCAGATATGCAGATGATACCACCTTTGTGGCAGAAAGTGAAGAGGCACTAAAAAATAAAAAGCCTCTTGATGAAAGTGAAAGAGGAGAGTGAAAAAGTTGGCTTAAAGCTCAACATTCAGAAAATGAAGCTCATGGCGTCTGGTCCCATCACTCCATGGGAAATAGATGGGGAAGCAGTGAAAACGGTGTCAGACTTTATATTTTTGGGCTCCAAAATCACTGCAGATGGTGACTGCAGCCATGAAATTCAAAGACACTTACTCCTTGAAAGTAAAGTTATGACCAACCTAGACAGCGTATTCAAAAGCAGAGACATTACTTCGCTGACTATTGTCCGTGTAGTCAAGGCTATGGTTTTTCCTGTGGTCATGTATGGATGTGAGAGCTGGACTGTGAAGAAAGCTGAGCACCGAAGAATTGATGCTTTTGAACTGTGGTGTTGGAGAAGACTCTTGGGAGTCCCTCGGACTGCAAGGAGATCCAACCAGTCCATTCTAAAGGAGATCAGTCCTGGGTATTCTTTGGAAGGAATAATGCTATAGCTGAAACTCTAGTACTTTGGCCACCTCATGTGAATTGTTGACTCATTGGAAAAGACCCTGATGTTGGGAGGGACTGGGGGCAGGAGGAGAAGGGGATGACAGAGGATGAGATGGTTGGATGGCATCACGGACTCAATGGACGTGTGAATGAACTCCGGGAGTTGGTGATGGACAGGGAGGCCTGGTGTGCTGCAGTTCATGGGGTTGCAAAGAGTTGGACACGACTGAGAGACTGAACTGAACTGGAGGAACCCCAGCAGAATGTTTCCCCAGGCCCTGCTTCCCACCTATATCATCGGGGACTGGCTCTAACGAGCTTGAGGTCACATTCTGACCCTTGGTCCAATTACTGTTGTCAGGAATAAGATTTTCTGCTTCATTAGGATTAGGTCACAAATACAGCAGTGGATCTGGGCTTTGCAGAGGAGTATCTGTGGAAAGTTACAGATCAAAAGCCATCACAGGTCACAGTATTCCTGCTCCATCACTTACTGCCTAATGGTAGTTTCTGTTTCCTCATGACAAAATGGAGACAATAATACCTGATCTTATTTAATTTTGGGGAGGAGGCAGGTGGAGCCACACAGCCCAGCATGGAGGATCTTAGTTTCCTGACCAGGGATTGAACTTGTGTCCCTTGCATTGGAAGCACAGAGTCCTAACCACTGGACCACTAAGGAATTTCTTTTTTTTTTGTTTGTTTAAATAATGAGGCTCAGAGGACACAGGTTGTATGAAAAGAAAAGTGAGGGAAAAGAAAAGTCCCTCAGTTGTGTCCAACTCTTTGCGACCCCACGGACTATACAGTCCATGGAATTCTCCAGGCCAGAATACTGGAGTAGGTAGCCTTTCCCTTCTCCAGGGGATCTTCCTGACCCAGAGATCAAACCCAGGTCTCCCACTTTGCAGGCAGATCCTTTACCAGTTGAGCCACACAAGCAAAGCCCTGAATGAAAAGAACTGTACACATATTATCTTGGGCTTCCCTGGTGGCTCCGATAGTAAAGAATCTGCCTGCGAAATAGGAGACCTTAACACCATCAGTCTGGCCAAACTTCTGGAACCAAGTACACTGGATAACAATTTGCTAATTTGTGGTAAAAGTCATAATTATTTTTAAAATTCAGTAATTTTCAATAATAAAAATGGCAGAAACTTAATAGGAGTGTCAAATTTGCATGCAGTGACAGGCAACTGTTGCATAATCTATCCAAGAAAGGAATGATTATCAAAAGTCTTATCTCTAAGTGAATACCGACCAGAGATATGGAATCTTAAGTAACACTTTCATCAAAAAACATATGGATTACTAGTACTGGAAGGAATCTGGCCTCTTTAATTTAGATATGGAACCTGTAACCAGAGAGGTTGACGTGACTTCTAACACGACATTACACAGCAGCAAGTGGAGTAGTGGACTAGGTCCCAGGTCTCTCAGATATGAATCCTTGCTCTTTCTATCACACTGCCTCCCTTCCTTGCTATGTCTTGTTGGAACTTGATGGAGCCTTTTCTAAGCCTGAAATGCATTTAGAAGAGAATGTGCTTGCAAGTTGAGATTATAATTATTTGGATAGAATGAGGGGGACTGGTGAGATCCCAAGTGGTTGTGCTTCATTCCTGAATGTTTAGAGCTCACAGCGCTGGTGGGGAGACATTTGGCCAGGTAGATCTGCATTCCTGTCTTGTTCTGGTGTTGGCAGTTGCAGCGAAACTAAATCACCCAAAGTATGTGCTCAAGAAACAAACTTTGCAGAGAAGCGATGTGGCAACACTTAACAGGAGTCTAAAAAGGTTGTTATCATTTAGTGCACTAATTACACATGTGGAACTTGTCCTAAGGAAATGCCCATAAATATAAATCAATATCTATGTTTAAAGTTTTTTCAGCATTGCAATTTTGGGGTTGGGGGGCATGTTGCTCAGTTTGCAGGATCTTAGTTCCCTGACCAGGGATTGAACTCAGGCCCAAGGTAGTGAAAGCGCAGTCTTAATCAGTGAACAAAAAGAGGATTTTCCTTTTTGCTCTAAATTTTCACTTTAAATATGGGCTTCCCAGATGGCAGCAGAGGTAAAGAACCTACCTGCCTGTCAGTGTAGGAGACATTAAGAGACACGGGTTTGATCCCTGAGTTGGGAAGATCCCCTGGAGGAGGGCATGGCAACCCACTTGTACTCTTGCCTGAAGAATCCCATGGACAGAGGAGCCTAGCAGACTACAGTCTATGGGGTTGCAAAGAGTTGGTTGGACATGACTGAAGCAACTTGGTATGCATGCCCGTACTGTAAATTATATTAAAAGACCAGTAAAAAGCTGACATCGATGGCTGGGGCACTGCAGACTGGTTTCCTGGGGAAATCTGAAGGTCTGGGGCCTATCTGTTCAGGCCTGCCTTCTCCCATTTTGTATAGAGAGGTCTAAAGGCTTAGGAGGAAGAAGGTGACCAGAGAAACAAGGACAGCAACACTGACCCTGCCGCTTCTTTTTGGAACCAGGAAGGACATATATTAAACCCGTTCATCGAATCCAGTTTAGGAACTCCTGCAGAGAGGAACTGAAAAGTATAGATGACTCCTAGGGTAAATTCCCAGCCCCAAATGTCCTATTTTATTTAAAGATGTTTTTATTGGAGTATAGTTGCCTTACAATATTATGTTAGTATCTGTACAGCAAACTGAATTAGCTATCTGCATACATATATCCCCTCTTTTTTGAATTTCCTTCCCATTTAGGTCACCAGAGAGCAATGAGTAGAGTTCCCTGTGCCACACAGTAGGTTCCCACTAGTTATCTATTTTATATGTAGCATCAAGAGTGAATATATGTCGATCCCAATCTCCCAATTCACCCCATCCCCTCTTCCCCCTTGGTATCCATACTTTTGTTCTCTATTTCTGCTTTGTATATAAGATCGCTTAGATCATTTTTTAAAGAAAAGATTCCGCATATATGCATTAATATACCATATTTGTATTTCTCTGACTTACTTCATCTGGATGACAGTCTCTAGGTCCATCTATATCTCTACAAATGATTCAGTTCTGTTCTTTTTTATGGCTGAGTAATGTTCCATTGTATGTATGTACCTAGTCTTCTGTTGATGGACATTCAGGTTGCTTCCATGTCCTGGCTATTGTAAACAGCGTTGCAGGGAACACTGGGCTGCATGTGTCTTTTTGAATTATGGTTTTCTCTCAGTATATGCTCAGTAGTGGGATTGCTGGGTCACATGGTAGTTCTGTTTTTGGTTTCTTAAGGAAACTCCATACTGTTGCCACAGTGACTGTATCAATTTACATTCCCACCAATAGGCAAGAGGGCTCCTTTTTATCCACACCCTCTCCAGCATATAGTGTTTGTAGATTTTGTGATGATGGCCATTTAACCCATGTAAGGTGATATCTCATGGTGGTTTTGATTTGCCTTTCTCTGACAATTAGTGATATTGAGCATCTTTTTACATGTTTGTTAGTCATCTGTATGTCTTCTCTGGAGAAATGTCTATTGAGGTCTTCCACCCAGTTTTTGATTGGATTGTTTTTTCTGATGTTAAGTTGCATTGAGCTGTTTGTACATTTTGGAGATTAATCCTTTGTCACTTCATCTGCAAATATTTTCTCCCATTCTGAGGGTTATCTTACTTATGGTTTCTTTTGTTGTGCAAAAGCTTTTCAGTTTAATTAGGTCCCTTTTTTTTTAAAATTCTCATTACTTCAATATGTGGCTCCTGCTCCTTGGATCTCAGCCTTATCTGTTAAGTAGTAGGTTTACTATACTGGTCTGTAACGGGTAAGAAGACAACTGTATTAAAGAAATCCCATGAGTTTATCCTCCACAAGCCCCTTGCCCCCCACTTGCTGTGTTACACAGCTAAGCTGTTGGGCATATTCTTTTTTTAAATGGAAAACTGGCTGAATCTCCATTTTTTTCTCAAGAAATAAGGGATTTGGGTTGAATGGATGAAGGTTCTTTCCTATCAGAAATCTAGCTGTATTTCTCCTAGTCTCCTAACTCCTACGGGCAAAGACCCTATTTCAAGTGCATGGAATATAGCCTCCTTTCTCTGGGCTGCAGAATCCCACTAGTATAATCAGAGGAGAGACAGCAGAGCCTAGGCGTTCAGAGTTCAGGCGGGTTCTCAGCTCAGTCCTTCCACTTAACTGTGTAACAAAATACACCTTCCAGGGGCTCCATTTCTCCATCCGTAGGTGAGGTTCCTACCTCAAAGTGTTGCTAAAGAGAATTAAATGAATGTGACATTCAAGATACCAAGAGAACATTTCACGCAAAGATGGGCTCAGTAAAGGACAGAAATGGTATGGACCTAACAGAAGCAGAAGATATTAAGAGGTGGCAAGAATACACAGAAGAACTATACAAGAAAGATCTTCACAACCAAGATAATCACGATGGTGTGATCACTCACCTAGAGCCAGACATTCTGGAATGTGAAGTCAAGTGGGCCTTAGAAAGCATCACTATGAACAAAGCTAGTGGAGCTGATGGAATTCCAGTCGAACTGTTTCAAATCCTGAAAGATGATGTTGTGAAAGTGCTGCACTCAATATGCCAGCAAATTTGGAAAACTCAGCAGTGGCCACAGGACTGGTAAAGGTCAGTTTTCATTCCAATCCCAAAGAAAGGCAATGCCAATGAATGCTCAAACTATCGCACAATTGCACTCATCTCACACGCTAGTAAAGTAATGCTCAAAATTCTCCAAGCCAGGCTTTAGCAATATGTGAATCGTGAACTTTCAGATGTTTAAGTTGGTTTTAGAAAAGGCAGAGGAACCAGAGATCAAATTGCCAACATCCGCTGGATCATAAAAAGCAAGAGAGTTCCAGAAAAACATCTATTTCTGCTTTATTGACTATGCCAAAGCTTTTGACTGTGTGGATAACAATAAAATGTAGAAAATTCTGAAAGAGATGGGAATACTAGAACACTTGACCTGCCTCTTGAGAAACCCGTATGCAGGTTAGGAAGCAACAGTTAGAAGTGGACATGGAACAACAGACTGGTTCCAAATAGGAAAAGGAGTACGTCAAGGCTGTACATTGTCACCCTGCTTATTTAACTTATATGCAGAGTACATCATGAGAAACGCTGGACTGGAAGAAACACAAGCTGGAATCAAGATTGCCAGGAGAAATATCAATCACCTCAGATATGCAGATAATACCACCCTTGTGGCAGAAACTGAAGAGGCACTAAAAAATAAAAAGCCTCTTGATGAAAGTGAAAGAGGAGAGTGAAAAAGTTGGCTTAAAGCTCAACATTTAGAACACTAAGATCATGGCATCTGGTCCCATCACTTCATGAGAAATAGACGGGGAAACAGTGGAAACAGTGTCAGACTTTATATTATTGGACTCCAAAATCACTGCAGATGGTGACTGCAGCCATGAAATTAAAAAATGCTTACTCTTTGGAAGGAAAGTTATGACCTAGATAGCATATTCAAAAGCAGAGACATTACTTTGCCAACAAAGGTCTGTCTAGTCAAGGCTATAGTTTTTCCAGTGGTCATGTATGGATGTGAGAGTTGGACTATGAAGAAAGCTGAGCACCGAAGAATTTATGCTTTTGAACTGTGGTGTTGGAGAAGACTCTTGAGAGTCCCTTGGACTGCAAGGAGATCCAACCAGTCCATTCTAAAGGAGACCAGTCCTGGGTGTTCTTTGGAAAGAATGATGCTAAAGCTGAAACTCCAGTACTTTGGCCACCTCATGAGAAGAGTTGACTCATTGGAAAAGACTCTGATGCTGGGAGGGATTGGGGGCAGGAAGAGAAGGGGACGACAGACGATGAGATGGCTGGATGGCATCACTGACTTGATGGACGTGAGTTTGAGTGAACTCCGGGAGTTGGTGGTGAACAGGGAGGCCTGGTGTGCTGCAGTTCATGGGGTTGCAAAGAGTTGGACACGACTGAGCGACTGAACTTAACTGAATGTTCACAATGTACTAAAAACAGTGCCTGGCACATAGTGCATGCTTTGTAAATTGCTTTCTGAATAAATAAAATTTAACACAGGAACTGAGCTTCTTCATAACTCTAACAGTTCTTGATTGCCCTCCGCCTCTCAACCCGGAAGCTTCTGTGTTCTTTTTCACCTTTTCGGAAAGCTCAGAGCGCCAAGCCCCTAAGCTACCTAAAGGCCTCCTGCAGCTCCCAGGTGGCTCCAGGATGGAGGAGGGATGCCTCAACAGGAGGGTCCAGGCTTTTCACTCAGGGCCTCCCAGAGACTCGGAGATGCTGGGCCACTTCCTTTTATTTAAGGATGGCAGTTAATTGGGAGAATGAAAATTAAAAAAGAACAAGCGAAAAAGGCAAACGGGGTTATAACATTTGTAGGGCATTTTAAATGTTATACTGAGCACAGTAAAGCATTAACCATTCCCACCCACCTCCAGAGCCAACACTCCATAATTATGCCTTTGCAAGATAACTGCCAAGGGTTCTGACTCTCTCATTCCAGTCACTAAACCGGTGGGCTACACGGGGAGAAGGCGGGAGAATTCATCAGGTCACGGTCTGGAACAAGCGAGGATGCCCCCACTCCAAAGACGAGGCCCCTGGGACAGCCCCCTCCACACCCCCTCGCCAAATCCCCAAACCTTCAACCCTGTAGGCATGGCAGGCCTCCTTGCAACGAGGCCCCCCCTTCATCCACCCACTCACCAGGCTCAGCCTCTGCCCACTGCCCTCCACCCTGACCGAGCCCACCGTACCCTAGAGGCCTAGGGCGCCCGCGCACTCGGTGCCCTCCTCCCCGAGCCGGGCCCCGCACCCAAGGAGTCTTCACAGGAACCGTTATCCAGTCCGCGGCGCCCCCTGTGAGCGAAAGGCGCGAGTCGAAAAGTGGGATCCAGTGGCGACCCCAACAAGGTTCCCGCAAGGGGGCGCGCGTTCCGGCCAGCCGCCCTCCTGCCCGGACCCTCCAAAGCGCACGCCCGAGAGGGGCCGGCGGGGAGGCGGGGACTTGGTCCCCGCGCCACGCGGTTCGACCAATAGGAGCGCGCGCAGCAGGGCTGGGCGCCAACACCCCTCAGTGGTTGAAAACCCTGTGCACGAGCGGCGGGGGTCTGGACGCGCACCAGCGGGCCGGCTACCGGAACGTACAAGGCCGGCGCGCGCTACCCCGCGGGTCCTGTGCGCGCTCCTGACCGCAGCCACCCAGCCGGCGCGCGTTATTGCCCGGCCCCGATGGCCCCCGAGACCCCGGCCCAGGGGCCGACCCCGCGCTACTTCACCTGGGATGAAGTGGCCCAACGCTCTGGAGGTGAAAAAGAGCGGTGGCTCGTGATTGACCGAAAGGTGTACAACGTCAGTGAATTCGTCCGTCGGCATCCCGGGGGCTCCCGGGTCCTCAACCACTACGCGGGGCAGGATGCCACGGTGAGCACTGCCAGGCGGGGACACCGGAGGAGGCGGGACCGGGCGGCTAGAGCTGGAGGCTCAGCGTGCGAGACAGGAAGTTTGCCAGTCGTGGCTGGACACTCTCTAGTTCTGGGAAAAGCCGGGAGGCGCAGGAGCGTACCTGTTGCTGGGTGACTGAGTGTGCTGCCAAATCGGGATTTGCAAGGGCCGGAGAGGCGGTGAAAAAGGAGAGTCTGGGGAGTAGGGACGGAGGCTGGCAATGTGCACGCACAGACAAAGGGCCGCGCCACCGCTCTGTGGGCTCTGTTTGCGGCCCGGAATCTGCGGTCTCGAAGCGTGGGCAGGCCGGGGAGCCGGGCTAGGAGGGAGAAGAAGTTCCGGGGCGCGGGGCTCCCCGACGGCGGACCTGCCGAGACCGAGGGAGGAGGGGTCAGTGGCGGGGAGAGGGATTCTTGACCTGTCTGGGTGGCTGGCAGGGAAGCGCAGCGGCGTCTGGACCGAGCGTGCCTGGCTAGGCTGGCAGTGGAGGCAGGACGGAGAACTGAGTTGGGGGAAAGCCACCTGGCGCCCGCTGTCTTGGGAACTCCTGCACAGGGTGAAGACGAGAGAGGGGATGGGACAGCACTGGCCAGAGACGCCCAGCACCTGCTCGTGCCCCGGGAGGAATGGGGCCATTGTGTGGAAGGTGCGGAGCCTGCACCAGCATACACCTAGCTAGGACCCGAGAGCAGTCCTGGAATCCCATGGGGAGGTCACTCAGCCTCAGTCCAGCAGGGTCTCCAGCTATTCGCCACAGCGGACGGCTGTTTGCATTCCTGAGCTCTAAGCCCGGTGCTGGTGGCATCCCTCCCTCGGGCCAGCGCGCTCTCCAACCGCGATTCTGCCACTTCCCTCTCTAAACAATCTGCTTGCACCTCCGTTCAGAGTTCCAGAGCTGGACGGCGGGGGGTGCTCCTTGGGACCCAGAGGTTGGAGCTTTTGCTTCGCTGTGTCCTCTCACCCTATATCCTTCGCCTGGCGCCGCGACCCCTTCTACTGTTCTCAAGCTTTCTCGCCGCTATCTCAGAGCGCCCCTCGGGCCACTAGGGTTCTTGTGATGTCGCGGTAGAGCCTAACCGTGTGGGGACTAGCCCCTCTCTCGGACGCGGCAAGCCTGGGAGGCTGTGCTCGTCTCCGGAGAGACCACGGGGGCGCGCAGGCTGTGGCCAAAGGCGAAGATGTGGACTGGCGCATGCGTAGACGGAGCAGGCCGGAACTCTGGGGCTTCTTGCGGTGTGATTTGGGGGCCGGGGCCGGCCGCAGCTGGGAGCGCGATTGGTCCGGACATGTGGTGCCACTAGCCGCCGGCTCCGCCCCAGCTCCCTCCTCGCTAGTGGCTTTGCCTTAGGGCCTGGGGGCTGTCTGACCTTCAAGGACATTAATCTCATCAATTTAGTCACTGAGGACCCCCCTTTGGAGAACCAAAATTGGTGCGCCAGGGCATGGGGTGTTCAGAGTGGGAGGAGAAATATGGAAGGCCGACCGGAACAGCTGTGGCGCAAAGGGGAGAAATGCACAAGCCCCTAGTGGACACAAGGAGTCTCCCTCCTCACGTTTCATGAGCCATCCAGAGGAAAGGCCAGCCCCAACGCCGCTTGCTGTGGTCCCCTTCCTCGTGCTTCCTGTTCCTTGGTGTGGTACCCTTACTAGAGCACAGATGCTGTGGGTGATCATGAGTGGTGGACACTAGGGACTAGTCTGAGCAGCTTCAAAAGGAGGCTGCCTGGAGGGCGGTGGTCTCCGTTTGAACTTGGGTGCAGTGTCCTTGCAGGATCAGGAGGGTGGCCTTTGGGTGAGCCTTCCACAAGCCCAGGAGGCAGGGCTGACTTCCTCACTGTTACGTCTTCTCCCCATCCTTGCAGGATCCCTTTATGGCGTTCCACATCAACAAGGGCCTTGTGAGGAAGTATATGAACTCCCTCCTGATTGGAGAGCTGTCTCCGGAGCAGCCCAGCTTTGAGCCCACTAAGAATGTGAGACCCTGTGGTAATGGAGGGGCAAGGGATAGAAGGCAGGCTTCCCTATGCTCACAGGTGACCACAGTCAGTAGTTCTTGCAGATCTTGAGATCCTTGCTTCTCCCACATAGTTGTTGAGTTTTAGGGCCTTTGGAAGCTGTGGTTCTCACAAGGCCACCACCACTACCATCACCATCCTCAACCCAAGACCAGTTGACTGAGCGCTTAACTCTGTGCCAAGTATAACATCATATAATCCACAGGTCCAGGTGAGAAAACAGGCTCAGAGAGGTTAAGCGACATGACCGAGGATCACACTGTCAGTCAGTGGCAGAGCATGGGTAGAATGATTCTGTTTAACTCCAGAGACCACATGGCCTTAGACCTGATCCCACAGCACCTCCTGTTATCCTTGGCATTGTGGTACCTTTACCTAGGACTGTGAGTTTCCTCGGTTATTGCAGTTGGAGTGCCTTGAGCTTAAGAGGGATCTTGGCTCCAGTGCTGGGTTGCACTGGGGAGAATAACAGCCTTTCCATCTCCACTCTTCTACAGAAAGAGCTGACTCAGAGTTCCGGGAGCTGCGGGCCACGGTGGAACGGATGGGGCTCATGAAGGCCAACCCTGTCTTCTTCCTGCTGTACCTGCTACACATCCTGCTGCTGGACGTCGCTGCCTGGCTCACTCTCTGGCTCTTTGGGACGTCCTTGGTGCCCTTCCTCCTGTGTTCCGTGCTGCTCTGTACAGTTCAGGTGAGAGCCCTGCCTCACCCAGCATCCGTAGGGTAAGTTCTTTGTACCCCTTAGGAGGCCACTGAGGACACAGCAGGAGAGTTGGTACAGAAAGAGAATGCCTGTCCCGTTGTCTGGGGCTTCTCTCTGCTCATCCTCACCACACACACACCTTCCGTTTCCCCCACTGCCTCTAGCTGCTCCTCCCAGGGTTCCCTTCTTCTTGTGGCATGTCTCCTCAGAAACAAACTTCATGTTCAGATTCTGTCATGGTCCAGGAGTGCCAAGAACCAAGGTTCTGGTTTCTCGGTAAAGTTTGGCATCTCCCGCCCCCCACCACAACACTGCCCCAACACCTGGCTATCAGAACCCACTTGTTCATTAAGCCTTCTGCTTGCCTGGGTCTGTCACTCTGTCCCAGTCTGTAGTTCTGGATGTTTAGTCCATCAGAAGTCACAGAGGCCCAGAGCTGGAGACTCCAAAAAACAGAGAAGAGATAGTGACTGGTCCCAGGTCTCATGTGAGTCAGTGGCAGAGGCAGGACCCAGACTTCCTGACTGCTTTCCGGATATACTCAGTTTGGCCAGCACAGGCCAGGTGGATGAGGGAAGGGGGAGAGGCCGAGTCAGTTCAGATGGACGCTGGGCCACTCTCAGCACTAACCCTTTTCACTCAGGTCCAGGCTGGCTGGCTGCAGCATGACTTTGGACACCTGTCTGTCTTCGGCACCTCTAAGTGGAACCACCTGGTACATCATTTTGTGATCGGTCACCTGAAGGTCAGTGGGATGGGGAGGAACTCGGAAACTCGAGTCGACAACGGACTGCCTGGGGGAGAGGGAACACAAGGCTTTCTTACTCCACCCCTCTTCTGTAGGGGGCCCCTGCCAGCTGGTGGAACCACCTGCACTTCCAGCACCATGCCAAGCCCAACTGCTTCCGCAAAGACCCCGACATCAACATGCACCCCTTCCTCTTTACCCTGGGGAAGGTCCTGTCAGTGGAGGTAAGCAGAGGTATCAGTCAGTGATGGTCTTGGAGCACAGAAACCAGCCAGCACAGTGGGCTTGCGGGGAAGTGCTCACCATGCTGGTCTGTGTGGGTAAGACATTGCGGGCCGGTCTGGCCGGGCGACTGTTTGGAAGTTGCGGGAGGCCATAGGGAATAAACAGGCTGCCCAGAACAGCCTCAGTCCTTTGTAGTGAGTTCAAGTGAGCAAATAGCTGTCGCAGAAAGGTACCATGTGCTGCCAAGGACCCAAAGGATGACCAGATTGCTGTGCAAACACTGCTCAGCCTTGAAGGAAGGCAATGGATGGTCCTCCTCCCAAGTGCTTTTTAGACACCCCCCACCCCAGGCGGTCAGCCCCCTTGCACCTTGTAATCGTCCCAGTCACATCCTTCTGTGTCATCGTCTCCCCAACAGCTAGACTGGATCACGCCTCTGACGCCCATCACCTAGAATATTCATGCACTGGGTAATTCTTCCTGCCCACCTGATTCTAGTCTGACTTTCAGGGTGGTCAGCTCTGGGCTTGAGCTGCCATCTGAGGCTGTGAGCAGCAGTTACACTGCAGCTGCTACGGGATGAATTCCTGAGTGTCTGGCAGACCTTGGGAGCCTGTAGTGAGTGCTAAGCAACAGAAGGCTGTGAGTGGCCAGTGGAGTTCTTTGAAAAGTTGATTTAAAACCCTTTGTCCCAAGGCTCTGGGCAGTTTTGCCAGGTGCCCCACCCCCCCACTCCATGACATGCTGTGACATTTCAGCACACCCAGAATTAAACGGGTGTTAAAAGATATTTCAGTTTCAGGCCTGATTTCAAGACAGCCTGGCCCTCCTTCCTCTCTGGCCATGAGAAGAACTCTGTGGGACGGTTCTGGCAGCCTGGCCGTCCTAGCCGAGGAACCCCTAGGTTGGGGCTTGTACTTCCTCTGACCACAAGGTTCTAATTTCCCTACTTCCTAAAAAGAGACTTACTTGGTTTGCTCTAATGCCCAACACTGTGCAAATGACATACTGGCCCTGGCCTCCCCTGGCTCGGGTGGCTCCTTAGAGAGCCGTGTGGCTTGTTGCTGGGCAGAGCATGAGGCTCCTGGTAGCACCTCTGTTGTCACTATAAAGATTTTTTAAAAAAAAGGATGAGAGTCTTAAGTGGAAGGGAACCTTCTCACACCACTGTCTCTGTTGCTTCTTTTTTTTCCTCTGTTGTTTCTTGGTACGTGAGTTTTTAGGAAATTCCTTTCTGTAGACACTAAAAATAGAGAATGTTCTGGGACTAAAATAACTCTCTGGTGTTTTGGGGTTTTTGTTTTTTGGGTTTTTTTTTTTTGGTTTGCTTAGTTACAAGGCTGAGGATAGGCTGTCTGTTAGGAAATGCATGGGTTATAGACTGCTTGGCTCTTGGTTCAGCCTCAGAGGGTCCAGACTGAGCACTGACCCCTGGGCTGACCCAGGAGCATCTGTCCCAGTGCCTCACAGCTCCCCTGGAGAACAAGGGAAGTGTAGGGAACTCTTCATGCTAAAGATAACTTTACTGGCCTTCAAGAGTTGAAACAGTGGGGGCAGTTATCAGCATTGTAATGGCCATTACAGTCTTGATTGCCATTCAAGGAGGCAACCAGCAGACAGAGCTCCCTTCCATAACAGTTCCAAAACAAGGCGAGTTCTACCTACCTACTCCACCAAACATGGCAGCAGATGCTTCTCTTCCAGCTTCTCCCTCTTAGTTAATGTTGCTTGGGATGGGATGCTGCCTTCAAAACATATTCCCAGTACATAGACTTCTCCATATCCTCCGCCTCCCATCCCTGGGTCTGGTGCATCTCAGATCTGGAATACTGGTCCAGTCTCCTTGCTGGCCTCCTGTCAACCCTGCCTGCCCCCTGTGGTTCATTCTCCCCACCATGAGCCAGAGTGAGCCTTTAAAGCAGATCCTGCCACCTGCTGAAGGCCAACCAGGGCTTCCCATCACTTTTGGAATAAAACCCAAACTCCTTCCTGTAGCCTTCCCAGGGCTAGTGTGATTTGCCATCCCTAATTTTCTGGCTTTATTGACTATTCTCCCTTTTATATTCCCAGCCGCACTGGCCTTCCTCTGTCCCTTGAACACCCCAAACCTTTGTTCCCTCTGCTTTAAATGCTTTTCCTCCCAGTGTCAGCACTGCTGGCTCCTTCTCATCATTCAGGTCTCCATTCTGATGTCAGGGCCCCAAGGAGGCCGTATCTGACTATCCTACCCAAGACACTGCCTTCCTCCCTTTCGGTAATATTTTACTGTTTTTAATCTGTAATTATCTTCAGCTCTGTCTGTAAGGTCATTACCAGCTTCTTCTCCTAAGGTATAAGCTCCACGAGGGTAGGAATTTTATGTTGTTCATATCTGTATCCTCACACCTACAACAGTGCCACGCACATAGACACTTAATAAGTACTTGTTGAATGAATCAGTTAACGTAGGAAGAATGCTTCATTTAGCAAAAGTGTCTCAGTAAATGTTCTGTCAAAACATCAAATGGACTTATGAAGGAAGAATGAGCTCTGGGGTCGAGTTCCTTCTGTACCCTGTGGTTGTCTGGTCACTAGAACCAACGAGGGCGCGTGGGGCAGAAGGAGCAGCTGAAGGAGAGTGCAGAGTTCCGCCGTCATGGTTTTGAATGCTCTCATTAGGGGGCCCTGGCTGAACTGGCAGCAGCTCGCCTTACCACCTGCTGGCTTGCCAGGACCTTCAGATTGCCAAGCTGTTCTTGGTATTCTTTCAACAAATATTTGGCATACATTGCTTAGCTTTCAAGGGATTTTATAAAGCTCATGTTGACATCTGAAGAAACCAAATGATTTTGGAGGTCAGGGGCTTGGATATAGAGAGACTGCTGGCCCGTATAGGGGTGAAGATGGTTGTCTGTGGAGACCCTGGTATCAAAAAAGTACCAGATGGAGACAGGAAGGGGAGGTGGGGGCCCCTGGAAACCTGACACGGTGTCTCTGGATGAACATAGGGAGCCCTGAGGACCCCCAGGCTCTGCTGTGCTCATGCCTTGTACGGGTGTGAGCCCCTGAGCTGCGTCCATGGTACGGCAAGCTGAGCAAGCCCAGCGGCTTGGGCTTGGTGCGCCAGGAGCTGGAGGTCAGGCTGGGCCGTGGGCGCCTTCCATGGTGCCAGCCACCTGATGGCCCCTGCCGTGGGCTTCTGCTCCTGCTGGGGGAGGAGGCAGAGTCACAGGGGAGGGGAATGGGGGCCCGGCCTGTGGGTGCTGATTTGTGCGTGCTTTTCCTTCCCAGCTCGGGAAACAGAAGAAAAAGTACATGCCCTACAACCACCAGCACAAATACTTTTTCCTGAGTGAGTATCCTCCTCCAGCACCGGGGGTCGGCTGCCTTGTCAGGGGCTGCCAACTGGGGTGTGAGTAGGGAGTAAGCCTCCTGGGATGACAGTGTTTGAAGTTAAGGCTGGAGGAAATCCTCCTCATGGAACAGGTTACTGCCTGCAAGAGAACAGTCTTAGCTTCTAAGGGGCAAAGTCAACAGTTAGGCTAATGTTTGGTCACAGGTCACTGGTGTTGGGATCAAACTAGTTCCTCCAGGCCCACCCTGGCCTCCACAAGGGAACTGAGTGGTGGAGAGCAAGCCTGATTAAATCTGTGAAACTGCACTTTGATTTGTCAAGCATACATCAGGGTCAAGGTGGGGCACAGTCCAACTCCCTGGGGGGTGAAAGGTAGCTAGACTAGCAATGGGAGGATTGGACTGCAAGAGGGAGCGGAAGAGACAACATTTCTATGGTTGTTTTAAGCTCTTTTCTTCCTTTTTTAAAAACGCTCATTTACTTGGCTGTGTTGGGTCTTAGCTGCTGCATGAAGGAACTTCACTGTGATTGCAGACTATAGTTGTGGCATGCAGGCCCTGGAGAGCGCCAGCCTCAGGAGTTGAGGAGTGTGGGCTTAGTTACTCCATGGCACGTGGAATCTTAGTACCCTGACCAGGGGACAAACCCAAGACCCCTACATGCAAGGCGGATTCCTAACCCTTGGACCACCAGGGAAGTTATTAAGCTCTTTCTGAAGACTAGTGCCACTTTAAAGATCTGCTGCATAACGCCTGTGGTGGTGGTGTAGTCACTAAGTCGTGTCTGACTCTTTCAACCCCACGGACAGTAGCCCGCCAGGCTCCTCTGTCCGTGGGATTCTCCAGGCAAGAACACGAATGGGTTGCCATTTCCTTCTCCAGGGGATCTTCCCAACCCAGGAATCAAACCCAGCTCTCCTGCTTTGCAGGCAGATTCTTTACCAACTGAGCCCCAAGGGAAGCCCTTCCATAATGCCTAAGGAATTTTAAACGTCAGCCATTCCCCCAAGGCGGAACGATTCCATTGATCCCATTTTAGTTCAAGGGAATTTATCTTAACTGCCTGGAATTCCATCCCTATGGAGAAATGGGGATGGGATAGAAGGGTGGGACAGAAACATTGGAAGAAAGGCTAGAATCCATGGCACATCAGGATAGGAGAGCCAGGGGTGAGCGTTGTTATGCTGGGTTATAGGTAACGTCAGGCCCTGCAGAGAAGGGACACAGAGGGAAACCGACTAGCACAGTGGACGGGCTGCTTCTTCAGCTCCCAGTTCTGAGACGCTCTTGCGCCCCTTCCCATAGTTGACCTCCAGGCTGCTTCACGTCGGGCGGCACCAGCTCATTTCCGTAGTCCAGGGAAGTGAGCTTTCAGCCTGTGGAAGATCAGCAGGGTCCCCCCACTCAACACACACACTTTCCAGCTCCTGTCCCTTCACCCGTGTGGTGAAGCAGCCAGGAGCAAGGGGCTGACGGCTGCAAGGATGGGTACAGGGCCAGGAGAAGGCAGAGGCAGACGCAGAGGCAGGGCTGAAGACAGGGCAGCTCAGCTCAGGACGGTGAGCAGCTCCTTCTTAAAGGCACAGGTGCAGGGCAGCTTCCACACCAAGTGAAGCTTGTTTCCCCAGCTGTCCTCGTCCACTGAAGAGGATGCCACGCCCTACCCCTCACCCTCTCAGCATCCATGGGAGAGTCTCCTTTCTTCAGAATGGCATTCATGCCCACTTTCAGTGCCTGGTCGGTCCTAATGGATTGAGGAGGGTGGCTGGAGGGGCGACAGGAGATGGCAGAGGGGCAGCCCTGTGCTGGAGGCCATCTGTCCGGTACCAGCTGGCCCTGGCAACCCTTCTGTGGCTCACAGTTGCTCCCATGTCTCCATTTCCTCCCTAGTTGGGCCCCCAGCCTTGATGCCTGTCTACTTCCAGTGGTATATTTTCTACTTTGTTATCACGAGGAAGAAGTGGGTTGTAAGTATTCATTGCCCCCAGATCCCACATCCTTTGTTGCCAGTACTCTGAGGGCTGGGAATGGGGTTCCCCAGGGAAAATCCCACTGGGGTTTACTCCAGGCCTAATTTAAAGCGAAGTAGCAGAACCAGGTAGAGACCTCCCATATCTCTAGATGAGATGATTTGGGCTCAGCAGGCAGCCTGACTTCTGATGCCCTATTTCATTCAGCGAGTATCTCGTAAAGTCACTGTGCTTGGCATAAAGCAGGGACCAGGCTGGATAGAGGGGAGAGGAATGAGACGGCTCCTACTCTCAGGAAATGTCTGATGAAGCAGGATGTGATTACAACCAGAGAAAAGGTATAGGTTGAAGGTTCTGGGATTCCAAAAGGGAGCTGACTGCACCTGGCTGGATGGCAGGCATCAGAAAGGACTTCATGACATCACTTTTCTAGATGGCTATCGACAGGTAGAGGTGGGGAAGTGGGAATGGACTCTGAGCAGACAAGCTGGGAATTAATGGACAAATATGGTCACTGGACGAGGGGTGCTGGACTTGGGTGTCAGAGGAGGAAAGTGATGCAGGAAATTGATTTGACAGTTTGATCAGGGTACTGGCACGGACTGAGCTGTGGTCCTGGAAGATTCATTTGGCAGCCGGAGGAAGGACAGAGATGGGTTGGGGGAACTGGAGACAGGGAGACCTGGCACCTGTGAAGGAAGTAAGCAAGGAGGGCTGGGGGGCGCTGCTTGGAAAGGAGCAGCAGTGCTAGATGGCACTGGAGGGGGCAGCTGAGAGAGGCCACCGTGACCACTCGTCTCAGGACCAGGGAGGGCGGCTGCTCCGTGCAGAGAAACAGGCGCTGCAAGAGGAGAGGTGCTCTGTGGCGTCACAGGGCTCTCTTGCCTCTCCTGCAGGACTTGGCCTGGATGATCACCTTCTATGCCCGCATCTTCCTCACTTACGTGCCGCTGTTGGGACTGAAAGGCTTCCTGGGGCTTTTCTTCTTGTTCAGGTAGTACTTGATGGGGGAGCAGGAGCTGGTGCAGAGAGGCAGATGTTTGGGAATAACCAGTCTAGCCTGGGAGTGTTGGCTGGGGAAGGTGCTGGGCTGGAGCAGTTATTTGAGGGAGAGTGAGAACTCTGGGCTCTGCTTGTACTGATATGTCTGGGTGCCTTATCCACCAGGTTCCTGGAAAGCAATTGGTTTGTGTGGGTTACACAGATGAACCACATCCCCATGCACATTGACCATGACCGCAACATGGACTGGGTCTCCACCCAGGTAAGGGACAGTCACTTGAAAGACCTGGGCATAACACAATTAAAAGGGTGGGTGGGCACAGACCCAAACCTTGCCTCGTTAGCTGGACACTTCTCTCCTGCCACCACATGGGGAAGGGAGTGACTGAAGCAGGCCACCTCTGCCTGAAGAAGGCTGGGCTGGCCCTTCCATCGGGTGCCCAGAGCCATGCTCTCTCTGACCTTCCCCTCCAGCTCGAGGCAACATGCAACGTCCACAAGTCAGCCTTCAATGACTGGTTCAGTGGCCACCTCAACTTCCAGATTGAGCACCAGTGAGTGGGGAGGCCGGGGAGGCAGGGGCTTAGGGAGGGCTCGCTTCGGGGGTGGTGCAGGGACAGAGCTGGACCCACTGACTGTCCCCTGTTGTCCCTGAAGTCTTTTCCCCACGATGCCTCGACACAATTACCACAAAGTGGCTCCCCTGGTGCAGTCCCTGTGTGCCAAGCATGGCATAAAGTACCAGTCCAAGCCCCTGTTCTCAGCCTTTGCTGACATTGTCCGGTGAGTATCTGAGCTTGGGAAGAGGGCAAGGTGGCGGGGTTGGTGATGAGAGTGCAGGGTGGGAGCCACTGCAGTGCTTCCCGGGTCTTCTGGAATGGAGGGTCACCCAGCAAAGGGGCCTTGCATCGCTCTGGAAGGGCCTCACTGCTGCACTTCTGGTGGGTGGTCTGCCTTTGGGCTCCGCTCTGGCCCATTTCCCTCACCACCTGCCTTCATCTTGCCCCCACAGCTCACTGAAGGAGTCCGGGCAGCTCTGGCTAGATGCCTATCTCCACCAATAACAGCTGCCTCCCTCTGCAAGAAGGGTTATGGCACCAAAGCAGACGGAAGCTTGGGGGCAATGCCACTACAATCCTAATATTCAGAGGGGGTGGGTTTGAGGAGACAACAGGTTTGCACTCAAACCCCTCCCCTTTATTTTCCAGGCATAGATCTAAGACCCAAACAGGTGGGGGAAACACACAAGCCAAGGGGTGGAGCTTCTGGGATAGGGCTGTGAGTTTTGTTTCTTTTGTTTGGCAGATGCAGGTGGCTGGTGAGCTAAGAGGGAGGCAGGAGGGTGTTAAGAATAGGGAAGGTCTACTGAGCCCAGAAATCAGGAAGAGATTTAGCACTGAAATTTCACCCAGGAAGGGGAGGCACTCAGCCCACTGGTCCACTTCTTGGTGCCTTCTCTACCCTGGCTTGCAAACCTCAAGAAGTTCACGGGCTGGAGGAAGACAGAGCAGCTGAACTACCTGGGCAAGATTTAGAATTCTCAGGCCTGGCACAGTGCGGGGCCTGGGAGCTCAGCTCACTCTAGGGCTAGGTGTGACCCTTGTCTGCTTCAGCCTCCTCAAGAAGCAGCTTTTCCACTTTGAGAAGCAGGGTGGCAGAGGGGAGCAGAGGCCAGGGCTGTGCCGTTGGAGGCGTCCAGCCCTGAAGGCTGCTAACACTACTGGCTTTGGTCTCGTGTTCATCTAGGGTACCAAGGGAGCATGAGGCTGCCAGTGGAGTCGCTGGCCATTAAAAATCCTTTCAGCTTTTGATTGGCCTCTTAACTATCACCCGAGGGACAGAACACTCCTAGGATGCGGAGTCCACTTCTTGCTCCATAAGCAAGTTGGGCACGTGCAGCAGTCTTCTCCATAGAAACAAACTGGGGATCCCGTGGCTTCCCTGTACCCCCCTACTTGCAATTCCAAATTTAGTAAAAATAGCAGTCAAGTGAGCTCAAGTGACTAGGCCGGGGCAGAGACTGGAATCACTAGTCATGATGAAAACACAAGAGTTCAGTCACAAAGAACATAATGGCTGTAAGAGATTTTCTATAACAAATTATGTTATAGCATCACTTTTGAGCGGGGGCATGGGTAAATATAGTGACTTCATAGTTCTTATCAGAAATAGGAAGATAAACAGAAGTCTGACCATCATGGCGGTCTTTTAGAATCCTTACTCTGGCAATTATGTTCAATTGTCTTTCTCTGCTGGAGACCATGTAGGAATTTAGGAGAATCTCTTAAAAGTGTATCAGTCTAACACTGAAATACAATTTTTAAATCCCATGTTTTTTTTTTTTTAATTGAAAACAGTTTAACCCATCTCTAGAGAGGGAACGCCAGGACTGTGCCCAGCGGGTTACCAGCACCCCCACCCCCATAGCCTTTCAGTTCAGGTGAGATCAGTTCACCTGGTCAACAGCATCTTCTCCAAGCATACTGAGTATTCTGGACACTGGAAAGAGAACCTTAAACTAGAAGAAAAAAGCAAAGGCCTGTGAGCATTCACATTTAGTTTTAAGAAGAGAGTGGCAGAGATGAGAGTGATAATCAGGGGCATGAAGGGCCTAGGGCATGTTGGGGTGGGGTTAGAGGCACCACCTAACAGGGTTTGCCGTTACTTAAAACAGACTTTTTACATACAGACACGCACAGGAAAAGCAGGTTACAGATTTTAGGTCTTTTCCACTGGGGCGGAACAACTGAGAGCAGAGTTGGAGAGTGCTTTCACTGGCTCCTTCACTCTGGAACAGGTGCTAAACCCATCCTTTCAGGCCACCTGGCTTTGGGCCCAGGCTGCCCAATCTGAGCAAAGCTAGTGGGTCTTACTGAGCCAAGTCCAGGTCCTCAGAGCACCTTAACCACTGTGGCCTTCTCTCCTTAGTTTGTCCCTTTGTGGTCTCACATGGCACAAAGGGACAGACGAGTAACAAAAAGCTCAGAGCTGCAAGAGAACACGAGGTCTCACACTGACAGGATCCACACCATGACAGGAGAAAACACGACTAGAGGGGGTAAGTTGCCTCTCTGGTCATAGATGTGGCAGCACTAACATTTGGACTCACTTTTTAAAAACTCCAACTTCTAGGCTGTCTTGTTACTTTCCTCTTCCTACCACTCTGCCACAGGCCTTTTAAGTAAGACCCTGTGTCAGCATCCTCTTTGTGTGTACCAATTTTGTTACCACATGCTGATGCTGCCTGTACCTCTGCTTCAGATTACTATCTACCTCTACGGCTCTAACTTTCTAGAACACGAGCCCCGTTGGGGTACAGGGAGGATCGTCAGGCCCCTCTGAAAAACACCAAGACTCGGATGAACTGTGGCAAGAAGAAAGGCCAGCCCCTTCCCATGACACAAGTGTTTAAATGCTAGACTGCCTGTGTACACTAAGCAGTTTCAGTGCTCAGTGCAGATGGCCTGCATACACTAAGTGGGTTCGGCACTCAGTGTAGACTGCCTGTGTACACTAAGCAGTTTCAGCGTTCAGTGTAGACGGCCTGCATACACTAAATGGGTTCAGCACTCAGTGTAGACTGCTTGTGTACACTAAGCAGTTTCAGCGTTCAGTGTAGACGGCCTGCATACACTAAGTGGGTTCAGCACTCAGTGTAGACAGCCTGCAAACACTAAGAGGTTTCAGCGCTCAGTGCATCATCTCCTATCATGAGGCAATGCCCTCACCCTTTTAAACTCATATCTAATCTCAGTGTAGGTGGTCTCCATAAGACTGCTTTTTGCTGACTCTTACACCTTAGAGTTGACTGCAAAGGAATGCCCTTTTAACCAGTGCCCTACTAAAACAGCTCTCCTCTCCAAGCAAGAATATTAGAATGTGCTAAAATGTACAGGACTAATTCTTCCTGCAGTGGTTAATAAACTTCTAGAAAGATAAACTTCAGGTAATTCTGAAGACAAAGCACTACCTGACACACAGAAGATCGGCCCTCAACTAGGGCCTGCAGTAATGTAGCGATGCCTGACAGTAGTGTCAAGGCAGTAACTCCTAAGTCTTCCCACTTCTGGGCCCCCATCACTATCAGTGCAGGGTGGCTCCACACTTCCACTGCAGAGTTCAACCCCAGGTCAGGGAACAAACATCCTGCATGCTGTGCAGCAGAGTCAAAAAGAAAAACGGAACTCAAGTTTTGTGGCTTGGTTCAGTCTGGAAAATTGGTTGGTGAACTGTTAGAAACAGACTAAGATCCCTGCCCTAAGGACAGAACTTTCTGTCTACACTAGTGGTTTAGAGGCCCCTGGTTATGGGATGTTCCTGCGGGAGACTATCTCATTCCTGCTTCAACCAGAGGAGCTCTTACAGTCTTTACATTTCACATAAGATTTCACTTGAAAGATACTCTTAAAATATCTGAACATCACTGGTCTTTAAAAGGATATACACCAACACATCACTGATTCACTTTGCTGTATACCAAGAGACTAAACACTAACACTCTAAAGCAACTATATGCCAATAAAATTTTTTGAAAAATGCATATAAAAACACAAAGGACCCCAAAGGGCCAAAACGATCTTGACAGTAAGATGGAGGCTTCATGTATTGATTTCAAATTTATTACACAGGCACAACAATCAAAATAGTATGGTATTGGCATAGAAACAGGCAGATAGTCCTATGGGCCAGAATAGAGCCCTCAGATAAACTCATACATACTGGCACAATCATCTTCACTAAGGTTCTAAGACTCCACAATGGGAAAGAAGTCTCAACAGTCATGCAGAATGGGAAGAAAATTTTAAAACCATATGACTGAAAAAGGACTAAGAAATAACTATAAATCAAGTTCCAAAAAAGGGCTAATAATCCAGTTTAACAATGGACCAAATAACTGAACAGATATCTCCCCAAAATTAAGTAAAAATGGTGAAGGAATAAATGAAAATGTTCTCGACCTCACTAATCATGGGAGAAGTGTAAATCAAAATCACAATAATATCACATCACACCTATCCAGATATATTTTTTGATTCATTTTTTACTTAAGTATAATTACAATGTTGTGTTAATTACTGTTTTTAAAAAATTTTATTCAAGTATAATTGAATTACAATGTTGTTTTACTGAGGGTATGTTTTATTGATAAAAGTTATGTTGGTGAAAAAAAAAAAGAACCACAACATTCCAACTCTATGAAGAAGAGTAACCTGAAATTTAACTCAGAGGCAATAAAAAAGTGATTTTTGAATGACCGCTTTCATGATTTAATTTATAAACTGGTAAATGACTGGATGCTATGATGCAGTTGACCTAAATTGTGAGGATTTCTCAAAGGAGCTCTTTTATCTCACACAGTAGGTGCAAATTTAGAAATTCATTCAATTTATTAAAACTCCTTTCCTAGCAAGGTAAACCAAGCTTCACGGCTAAAGGACCTCCAACGCTGCCTTGGCCATCCTATGGAGCATGGTGCCATCTTCTGGTCACTCTCAAATCAGCTGTTAATAATGTGCAATTCTAACATGTTACCTTGGAGTGAAAAGATCATTTTATATTGCTTGAAGCCTAGGGTACTTGAGATGTCTTCAAATGTTCTCAAAGAACAGGACATTCTGGTTACTTTTTATAATTTTATTGAATCTTTTCTTCTGATACCTTAAAAAAACAGCACATGAAAATAGCATCTTATCCCAAAGTTTCAACTCAAGTGCTTCAGGAAGGCCGTGAGAACCACTCCACCACCTTATGCCTATGAATTACCACTGTATGAAATTTCATAGCAAGTTCAAGTTTCTACCCACCCCAGGATACAAAGCCGGTAATCAAACCCTTGTTGCCAACTCCAGGGACTCCGTCTCTCTGCCTATCTTGCTTCTCAGCAGCTCTTCCCATCTGTTTAGGACAATGCATCTATCTCCCTGATGGCTACTCTTTAGGGTGGGTCAAGGCTGAGCCAGAGAGAGCAGCAGTCTGGTTCCACAGTCACCTCCCACTAGCCACCAGGTTGGCCAGGCAAGAATCATCCCCAGTCTTTCATCTCCACCATTTATCTCCCTCTCTTCTTCAAAACTTGTTGCTTTCATGTAACAATGGATTCAGTGTCCATTAAATTGCCTGAGAGGCAGCTTGAGGCTGACATACTTTCCTGAGCTAAAGAAGAAAACAATGACATACCTCTGTGGCGTTCCTACCATGAGATCAAGTAACAAACGCAAAAGCAGTAATGAGCAGGGTGGTGCCAGGGAAGCAATGAAAGCCCCTCCCCACCCCCATGAAGGTTTCTCCAGCGCCAGCTCTAGCAGGTAGAGGCAAACATCCTGGGGTCACAGAGGTATCGTGAAGGGAAACCTGTTTATTTTCCTCTTTTGAACTTCCCTGCTGCCCCAGTCTTTGCCTTCTTCTTAGCGGCTCCCTTGGGCTCTGGCTCCTTGCGCTTGGCGGAAGAGAGGGAGCCGGTCACCTTAAAGAAATCATCTAGGCGGCCCTGGGTGCTGCCCTGGCGGCTCTTGCTCAGCCGCCTGACCCCACTGCGGATTCGCTCCTCGGAGAACTGCTTCTCCCCACACATGAACTTGACAAGCTCTTCTTCATTGGGCTCACTCCACTTGAGCTCCACAGACTCTGGGTCCAGCACCTCAGGCTCCAGGAAGAGCTGTTGGGCCTCCTTGTGGAGCCAGTTTTCTGGCACGGGGTACTTGTTGGGGTCCAGCCGCCGCACAATCTCCTCGATGCTCTTGTGCTTCTGGATGAGGTCCACGGCCCGTTTGGGCCCGATGCCCCGGATGCTCTCACAGTAGTCACTGCCCAGCAGGATGCACAGATCCACAAACTGCTCCTGGGTGAGGCCCAGCTCCTGCAGGATCCGGCTCAGGTGGAACTCCTGGATGGGCAGCTTCTTGGCCTCGCTGGCAGTCAGGTGCCGCATGAGCACTGGGCTGCCGAACGTCAGGCAATCCATGTCCTCTGTGGCCGCAGCGTAGACTTTGCCGGCCTTCACCAGGGCCGCACAGCTGGCCTCCGCCTCACTGGGTGCGTCGAGTATGGGATGCCCATGAGGCTCAGGAGGTGCTTGCACTCGTCGTTGTGTTGCTTGGTGACCTTCACCAGCCGCTTCGTAAACTTTTCCACCTCCGCCTCAGCCCCGGCAGCCTGAGCCTGCAGAAGCTGCTTCTCCGCCTCGGCCCGCCGCTCGCTGCGCTTGGCCAGCTCCCCGGACTTGAGCTGCGGTGGCTTGCCATCGAAGACGTACACGGGCTTGATGCCGTTCTCCATCATGCGGATGGTGCGGTAGAACATGCCCATCAGGTGGCTCGTGGTCTCCCCCTCCTCATTCTGCAGCACGTCCCCTCCTTGGCGGACAGCTATCAGGAACTGATAGATGCTCATGGAGGCATCGATGGCCACCTTGCGGCCAAAGTAGCTCTTAATGTCATTCTCCCGGATGGCACTGGGGGCCACGTCAGCAATCAGTTTGGCCAGTCCTTGAATTCCCATAGCAATACAGGAGAGACAGCTAAAAAAGAAAGGTGGGTAAGACAAGGAGGAACTTACAGGATGCAGGAGGGTTACCAGAGGCACTATGTCATCAACGTCATGCCTTCAGCTAAACAAATTTAGCAAAACAAACACCAAGGCATCAAGAAATGTACAGCAAGTCTATTCAATTAACACTAGTCCATTCAGTTAATACTAAGGATTCCTGAGTATCAGGAACTAAATCACATGCTGAGAGGATAAGATAGATGTTCAAGTCCTTGAGGGACTTAAAAGTTTTGTGGCTAAGGCAGGAACAGGGCTAGCATGCCAAAAGGGCTACAGCAAGGCCAGGGCCAGCTTGAGGAGTCCAGGGACCATGATGGCAGAACTGCCTCCTGAACGACACACAAATCCTGGTTACACAAAGGTGAGACAAGACAGATAAAAAGGCAACCAAATGTCTAAAGTGGTAAACAAACTTAGGAATATCTGTCTTCTTGCCAATTCATGAACAACACATTCGTTCCTCCTTTGATCTTTATTCCCAACTCACTCCTCCAGCTCACCTCCTCTCAGCAGCTCTGAAGTTAGTTCTGTGTCAATTTTTCAAGGCCACAATATCCAATTATTTAATCAAACATTAATGCAGGTGTTGCTGTGAAGGTATTTTTTTGTGGATGTGGTTAACATCTATATGCTGACTTTAAGAAAGTCATCTTAAAGTCATCTTAAGTTGACTTTAAGAAAAGGAGACTTCATTCCACATTGAGGCAAAGTGAAAATGTTAGTCACGCTGTAGTGTCCAACTCTTTGCAACACCAGACTCTTGTGTCTATGGAATTCTCCAGGCAAGAGGGGATCTTCCTGACCAAGGGATCAAGCCTGAGGCTCCCGCATTGCAGGCAGATTCTTTATCATCTGAGCCAGCAGGGAAGCTCACAATGTGGGAGGGTCTCATCAAATCAGCCGAAAGGCCGTAAGCAAAAAAATGGGTTTCACAAAGAAATCCTGCCTCAAGACCAGTCATCAACTCCTACCTGAGTCTCCAGCCTGTGGACCTGACCTACAATTTTCAGCTTTCCAACACCTACAACCAACTGAACCAATTCCTTAAAGTCAGTCTTCCCATATATCCATATTCTAGATCCCGTTTGTTCTGTTTCTCTGGGCAACATAGCAGCTTTGAAGAACTGGCAGGAATAACATCTGTGAGAGCAATGTGGTTTTCACAACACTTCTCTAATCTCTCTTCAGCATCTGCTCAGCACTTCAAAGAGTTTCTACTTCTGTCATGATGTTTTAAGTCTTTCCCTTTGTATTTTCTCTCCACCACTAAGTCTGAAATGTGAACTCCACAGCTCCTTCTCCATCCCAAGTCCTGATCCAGAGATGCTACAGTCACTTAGCCCAGTGCCACAGTTCTGTGGTTTGGACTCCTTAACAAAATATCTCCTAGGACAGTATTTTCCAAACTTCAGTCAGGCTTAAACCACCCTCACAATTCTGTGCAACTTTCCATGAAAACCTATACTTTCGTTCACTTAAAATTTTCTTTATAGGGACACTGTTTTCTAAAAACTAAATTGGAAAACAGAATTCAGCTTAAAAATAATGCCTGTGCTTTATCAGTTATATTTTACTACATGTGAAATGCATGAATATTCAAAAGGATTCGGGGGAACTTCCCTGGAAGTCTAATCGTTAAGATTTTGTGCTCCCAATGCAGAGGGCACAAGTTTGATTTCTGGTTGGGGAACTAAAATCCCACATGTGCCACAGCCGCCCAAAAAAAAATTTTTTTTAAGGATTTTGGGGGTGCCTCTTAAAGTCATCATGTATCCACTGGTGGTGTGTCCAACACGCTAACTTACCTTTACAGTCTGGGAACCTAAGACAAAGGCTGGGATAAGACTGCCCTGTCTCACTTCTGCTCAGCTGTACCCTCCTCCCACCATTCTGCAGCCCTTTTCTTCAAGGTCTATCTCGTCTTAGTTCCTCTGTGAATGGCAGTGGCCTTGAATCTAGGCACCATTATTTACCACCTGGGTAACAGTAATCACTAAATCACTTAGCGTGTGACATTACTAAGCCATTAATGATTGGTTTTCTCATCTACCAAGTAAGATAATAATCATGCCTGCCTTGCAGAATTACTGCCAGGGTTAACTGAGATATCAAACGAAAACCTCTGACAAACATTAGGTGTTCATAAACGTTGCCCCAGTAGAACCCACTCGAATCTTTGGTTCGTGCCTCAAGCTACCGGCTTTGCCTTATTAGCTGGACATCCTCCCACTGTGTCCGTCAAAGGCAGGGAGGAAAGGGATATGAGCAAGTGCAGGTCAAAAAAGTATCTTCTCCAAGAGCTCAGTCACAATGCACAACGACCTCATGAGGTGGGAGTTACCCTTTTTCTACAAATGAAGAAAGAGGCTCAGAGATTAAGGGACTGGCCCCGGACTCAGCTGGAAAGCTGGCGGGCCCGTCTGAGTCCCGCGCTCACTCCGCCCCGCGCACGGAAGCCGCCCGCCTTCCCCAACAGCAGGCGCAAAACGGGCCCGACACTCTCCGAGACGCTTCCCAAGGGTCTCACCTGGCCTCTGGGATGCTCCCGGGTGGCCCAGAACAGAACTCAGCCCGACTCCTGCCTCTGCCCGAAGCCGCCTCAGCACCAGTCTCTGGTACCCTCTCGCTTCACCGCCTTCCAAAGCCCGCGCTCCCGTCACGTGACCTACCGCAGCGCAAAGCCTCCTGGGAAGTGTAGTACAGGCCCCAGCCCCCTCGGCCAGCTTCTCTCACGGCAATTAGTCCCGCCAGGGCGGACGGACCTGCTCTGCGACGTGACCCTACCCTTCTCCACTGCTAGCCTCTACTCCACCCCGGGCTCCCGAAGGCTTCAGATCCCGCCATACCCGAAACCACGGGACTACAAGCCCCACAATGCCACCCGTGTTACAGCATTTCCCCTTCCGGTTGAACAGTGCGCCTGCTCCTGTCTACGTGTTCTTCCGGTAGCGGAGTGGCGGATTATCCTGTGCGCGGCAAAATGGTGAGAGGGTTGAGGGAAGTTCAGGACAGGGCTCTGGGGACCCCCTGGGTCCGTCCTGTGCCTGTTTTCTCACAGGTGCCCGAGGTCTAGAGGGCGGGAGGACCCTGGATCCTTCGATTTGGACTGAGGGGAGGGGAAGGGGCTGACTCCTTAGGTAAGGTTTTGATCGCACTGAGCTTCTGATCTCGCGATTTATAAGGATGAGTGTGGGTGCATTTTTAAATACCTTCCAGCATTTAGCTCTGTCACCTGTGGCCAAACTGTTACCTCTATCTGACAAGTTTCTCCCTGCTGCGAAACTCGTACTCATACTACCCAGCCCTGGGCAAAAGTCACCTTCTTGGTGAAGCATTTCCAACTGTCTCGGCACTTGCCCCTCTGTCCTGGGAGCCCCCACAACCTGTGTGCAGCCCTCTTGCCACGTGTCATGGACTTCTTTGTTATCTGCCACGCCTCCTAGTGACCACCATCTGACGTGCCTCTAGCCCTGGGATGATGTCTATTCATCTTTGTATTCCCAGTGCCAAACACGGGGCCTGCAATGGAGGCTCAGTCAATGGCAGCGATTGTCTTTGTCGTTAATGGGGGGGTATAAATGTTTACTGATTTGAATTCCAGTGTCTCTTAGAACAATGGGCTCAGTTTACTTGTCTAGAGTTGTTATGTTCTGGATTTAAACATTGGCTGCTGGCTGACAATGGAAATTAACATTTGTACGGAACTTTACTTTTACAGCCCTCTTTCACAAGCATTAGCTCATCATCTTCCCTGTAACCTTGGGAAGGAAACAAACACCTATTGAGCAACTGCTCTATGCTAGGCAGTGAGTTAGATGCTATGACCTTTGTCTTAAATCATACATCAACCTTGTGAGAGAGATATTATAATCACTTACTGAGATTCATGGTATTTAATAGAGTCAGAATTTTGACTTGCGTCTTTTGTTTGCAGATCCCAAGATTCCTTAACTGTGTAATGGGAAGAATGGAGAATTAGAAGTTGAGGTCTGGGTACCAGTTCAGAGTATGCCTTTCAGTGGGGATTCTGAGCTTGGTGTCTACAGACATGGGTCCATAAAGCTCCTAAAATCATAAGCAAACTTTTTCTTTAAAAAAAAAAAAAACACTTTATTTTGTATTGGGGTATAACCAATTAAAGAAAAATGTTATGATAGTTTCAGGTGAACAGTGAAGAGACTCACTCCTCCCGCAAATTTTTTCTTGTATGTGATTTGTCCCAGGCAAAGAGTCCAGACCTTTCATCATGGTTTCCTCCCCCCCCCCCCATGATGATCAGTGGCCTCAGACAATGATAAGGACCAGACTTCCCCAGCAGTCGATTGGTTAAGACTCTGTGCTTTCAATGCAGGGATCGTAGGTTCAATCCCCTGGTCAGAAAACTAAAATCTCACAAACTGCATGGTGCAGCCAAAAAAAAAAAAATGTTAAGGACTATTGATCTGTAGCTAATCAGTCCCCTTGTGTGTCTCAGCCTCTGACTCTTAGCTGCCCTTCTGATCTCCTACTGAAAAGACAAAGTGCCACCTTAGTTTCAGATGTCATCATAATCGTGTCATTCCCAAATGGTATCATTTGACAGTGGTTCTGTCAAAGGAACCAGGACGGATGTCCCTGTCTCCCAGGCTGAAATACGCTTCTTGCAGTCACAGCAGCATGAGGCTCTGGTAACCCCGTAGTCCTCCCAGGTTGAAGTCTTGGGATTCTTTGGTGGCTCTGATCTCACGCCTTCCTAGGAACTTGAGGCCATGAGCAGATACACCAGCCCCGTGAATCCGGCTGTCTTTCCCCACCTGACCGTCGTGCTGCTAGCCATTGGCATGTTCTTCACCGCCTGGTTCTTCGTGTATCCTTTGATTGAGCAGCCAGTGGGCCCAAGTTAGTGATGTGGGAACTGGAGTGGGGAACTACACTGGGTACCTGCACCCAGCCACTTTTGTTCTGGCGTGGGGAAGCAGGACAGTCAGGAAGTGAAGGGCTGAGGGCCATTGACATCCAAAGTCAGGCTGTGGCCTTACAATTTTCCAAGTTCAGGTGAGCTTAGTTTGCTCTTCAGGTTTCATAGTGAGCAGAGGGCCTGGCTGGAGTGGAGGCTGGGCACAGGGACCTGAAGTTGAAAAGTGTTATTAGGAGTGATATACTCAGATGTCAGGAGATCAGAGGGCTAGTCCCAGCTTTGCTGCTCATTAGCTATGTGACCTTGGGTGGTTGAAGGGTGTTGTGGAATCTGGAGTTGCAAAGCACACCTTGGAGGACACTCAAGACAGTGGAGTACAGTTTATTACTCCAGCAGGTCCAAGGGGGAATCAGTTCCCAACAAGGACCCTGATGTTTCTGAGAGCCCCAGCTTTATACCCCACCCCCCCCTACTATTTGACTGGTTACATGTTAGCAATCCCTTTGTTGTACATGATTGAGTTTTACAAGTAGGTGCTGGAGAACAAACCAGGTTGGTGGGAGGGGGGCAGACAATTATTATACATCAAGGGGGGATGTCTCCATGGTTAATCTAACAGGGGTAGCCTGACCTAACTGTCATCTCTGTTTGCCGTCTGTGGGGAGGGAAGTCTCCAGACCTGGTTTACACTAGCAGTGGTTTCCTCACTTCTTGGGCAGGGTTCATATCCTGTCTTTAAGATGGATGACAGGCTTCAAGATGGAGTATCTCCTGCTTTCCTCACACTGGCCCCAACAGTAGGAGCGCCAGGGTCTAGGTCATCCCTTGGACCCCTCTGCCCAGCTGCACAGAGCCAGACCAGCCTCCTGGAAAGCTCTCAGCCCATACCTTTCTCCTAGAGATGCCCTGGCCGGGTTCCTCGCCCTGCATATTCCACCCCTTTGCTTCTCCTTAATCACCTTGCCAGTTATGAGGTCACGTCCACCAAGTACACCCGGGATATCTACAAAGAGCTCCTCATCTCCCTGGTGGCCTCACTCTTCATGGGCTTTGGAGTCCTCTTCCTGCTGCTTTGGGTCGGCATCTACATATGAGCTCCCAAGGGTAAGAGCAGTGACAGGGCGGGATGCTGGAGAAACCTCCCCACACCCACATCAGGGTCCTCGGGCCTGCGTGACCCCTTGGCTAATGGAGACAAACTGGGCAGAAAGGACAAGGACACCAGTCACGTGGGTTTCTTTCCCTATCCCCTGGTGGGAATCTGAGCCGAGTGGGACCTCTGTCAGATCTGAGGTCTCCACGTTGTCTGACCTGGATCTGGCACTGGAATGTACTGCCTTGGGCTGTGGGCGCAGGCTTCATGTAGTTCCACCTCTGCGTTCTTACACATCACGCACAGGGGCTGGGGAGCCATCTGTTAAGTGGCCAGGCAGAGGGGCTGGGATCCGGGACTTGCTGCCAGGAGTTCCATTTTAGTCGGTTTCAGCGTTCTCAGTCATTGAGATAAGTTTTGACTGATGTCTAGTCACTTAGTGGAGGGGTTGTGTGAGGGAAGCTGATGAAAGATGGGTCCCTGCTCTCATTCTGATACCCTTCTCTTTCAGGTTCCAACCGGGCAGCTTCACTGAATCCTTGCTTTTGTAAATTAATTTTTTTCTTTTTTACTGTGGCTGAAAGTGTCCCACCTGTTGCTACAATAAAGGCAGATGTGACATCCTGTCTGGTGCTGGACCCATGGTTCTCCAGTCTCTCCCCTTCCTGTGTCTCTGCTGCCTCCCAGATGGTTCCTGTGGCTGGGAAGACCTGCGCTCTGCCTAGGAGGAGAATGTGGGGACTCTCTTATCCTTAGAATTGAGAGCTTCCTGTGGACAGGAAGGGACTGAGCCTGCCCTCTTCTACGGCTTCTAAACTTCCTTAGGAACCCAGGAAGTCTGTCCCAGGGCCAGTGCCCTCCTCTAAGTGTAGCCAGGGACCCTTGAAAGGCTCAGCTTGTCTCTAAGGTGGCTCCTTCTAACCCAGGCCGGGCAGCAGTAGGTCCATGGGGTGTGGCTAGGGAAAGGGGCTATCACGTCCTGTTCCCAGGCCTGAGGCTATGAGGGGTAATGGGGTTCAGAGCATCTATCAGGCTCAGGGGCACCAATGGTCCCAGCCCCACAGATTCTGTAATGTGGATGGGGGCGCTTGTGCATTGAGAGGCCCTATATACAGCTTGAAGCTTGGGGAGATTAGCCCAATGGCTACAGGGGTAAATGCCAAACGGGAGAGAGGAAGGGAGGGGTGGTTGCTCGACCATGGGTAGGGGACAGAGCCAAGACCCCCACTCAGCAGCACCGCTGGGTAGCTGTCACTGGGTAGCTGCCCACTGGCCTCTCCTGAAACTCTTTTGCCTCCCTGGGCTTAAGGCAACTTTGGTCCAAGGTTGGCCCCCCTGCCCACCCCACCTTGAGCAGCTTGGAGCCCCACTTGGCCCCAACCTCCACACAGAGGACCCCCTCCCCAGGCATGGAAACAGCCAGCTGCTAACCAGATTGTGGCAATGCTGTGTCCAAGTGGCTCCAGGGGGCAGTGGAGGGTCACTTTCCAGTTTAAGCACTTTAACTCCAGTTAAGGGGCTGTGGCCCAAGAAGCCTGCAGCCCCACTGAGGAAGCCCCAGAATCCCGCCATAAGGGGCAAGGCTCTGCAGGTCCATGGCATTTAGTGGGGGGGTTCCCGCAGCGGGGGGAAGAACAGTAGTGCTAAATAAGGCTCAGCCACCTGTGTGGTGTGGTGACCTGAAAGTTGCTCAGTCGTGTCCGACTCTGATCCCATGGACTATACAGTCCAAGGAATTCTCCAGGCCAGAATCCTGGGGTGGGTAGCCATTCCCTTCTCCAAGACATCTTGCAAACCCAGAGATTGAACCCAGGTCTCCCACATTGCAGGTGGATTCTTTACTAACTGAGCCACCAGGGAAGCCCAAGAATACTGGAGTGGGTAGCTATCCCTTTCCCAGCGGACCTTCCTGATCCAGGAATCGAACAGGGGGGTCTCCTGCATTGCAGGCGGATTCTTTGCCAGCTGAGTTACCAGGGAAGCAGTGGTGTGGGGAACCGTCTAATTCCTATGTCAGAAGAAGGGCGTGGACTCCCACTGTGGAGGGGCTGGGAGGTGCGGTATCCTGGCTACCCCCCATCTCGCCAGTTGGATAAGTGCACAGGTCTGTAGCAGAATGGGGCCCATGGTTTCTAGGCTTCTTTAGGATTCAGGTCTCCCCTGAAAAGCTCCCACTCAAAGCTGAGAATGAGAGGCAGGAGGGGCAAGGCCTGGCTCCCAAAGAGGCAGCAGAACATCAGAGGATGGCAGTTCCGTCCACATTTCTGAACCCTCGGCAGACACTGCGCAGTGATTTCCAGTCCTTCCATGAGCCTGGCTGTGGCCTCAGAAGGCTCTAGATATCCATTAAGAAAGGCTAATGTTGGCACTTGAGATAAGACTTCAGTAACCCAAACCAACTGCTTGAACAGGGGGGTCTCCTGCATTGCAGGCGGATTCTTTGCCAGCTGAGTTACCAGGGAAGCAGTGGTGTGGGGAACCGTCTAATTCCTATGTCAGAAGAAGGGCGTGGACTCCCACTGTGGAGGGGCTGGGAGGTGCGGTATCCTGGCTACCCCCCATCTCGCCAGTGTGGATAAGTGCACAGGTCTGTAGCAGAATGGGGCCCATGGTTTCTAGGCTTCTTTAGGATTCAGGTCTCCCCTGAAAAGCTCCCACTCAAAGCTGAGAATGAGAGGCAGGAGGGGCAAGGCCTGGCTCCCAAAGAGGCAGCAGAACATCAGAGGATGGCAGTTCCGTCCACATTTCTGAACCCTCGGCAGACACTGCGCAGTGATTTCCAGTCCTTCCATGAGCCTGGCTGTGGCCTCAGAAGGCTCTAGATATCCATTAAGAAAGGCTAATGTTGGCACTTGAGATAAGACTTCAGTAACCCAAACCAACTGCTCTGCTCCAGAGAGGATGGGCAGAACTGGGCCCTACTGCCGAGCACAGGGCCCCCAGCCTGGCAGGCCGAGCCCAGCATGGGGCCCTTGACCTGGGAAGGTGAGGCCACCAGGAGACAGGAGATGGGGGAGAGGCCCGTCCTGTTGGTCGGAGTGGGGAGGGTGTCTCAAGGCTCCCAGGGACGGATCAGAGCCAGGGCCCTGCCTTTCAAGAGTCCGCCAGAGCTCTAGTCCACTTGGAACTCTCCATCTCATTTCTACTCTTGCCCTGGTTTAAGTGCATTTTAGTAATTACTTCATTAATAACAGCAAAAGCTATTTGCATCCACTCATCCACCAGCCAAGACCAGCCTGCTGCCTTGCAGGGATTCCTGCTCCTCTGCTCAGAGACCAATGGAAGCTCCCTGGAGCCCAGGCTGTGTGGCTGCACAGGGAACTTCCCTTTGGGATACTCCGGGTTCTAGGATCCAAGGCTTACCTGGCCCATCGGCCCCGCCCCTGGTTCAGCCAGGCACTGAGTGTATAGAAGGCACATGGTCAATTGCCAGCCCATTCAGGGCTGGCTTCAGCTGCCCTGGGAGCTCTTGGAGCCAAGCTCTTCCAGGGAGAAGAGACCTCCTGGGCCATGCTTAAAGCTTAGAAGTCCGAGTCCAGTAACAGTCAAACCCTAAAACGTCTGCTCCCTAACCCTCCCCAGGGAGCAGCTTTGAGAGAGGGCTGTCCACCCTCCACCGACTCTCGACTCGGCCAGTCTCTGAGGGCTTGTGCCAAGTCCCCGCCAGTACCAAAGGCAGACAGGTCCTCTCCCCAAAGAGAGACGGCTCCCAGCGGCAGAAGGGGATGCGGGGAGGGTGGGCTCTGGACAGAGTCACAGCTTCCCCTGCCTCTGGGGCACCTGACATCACCAGGCCTGCGTCGGCCATGTCTGGATGGACGTGAATTGGGCCCGGCAGGTCTCTCCAGCTCCGTCCGTGGTGTGGGGGGTTGCCGCCGGCAGGAACAGCAGCTCCAGTGTGAGGACTTGCAGTTTCACCAGGCATGGGGAGGGCCAGGCCGGCTCAGTCTCCAAAGAAGTGCCAGCGGCGGGCTCCAGTGTAACACCATTGCATCCAGTGTGGCAGGGGTGCCCGAGAACCCCCGGGCCCTGGTGTGGCACTGCCTCCAGAGGGCAGCTCAGTCACACAGGCGGTAGAAGTGGAAGTAGTAGTCCGTGGCCGGCTGGACCCAGGCCTCCGCACTGCAGTTGGCCTGACCCTGGGTGGAAGGGTAAGGGGTGAGGTCGGGCAGGAGGCAGTCCCCCTGCTGACGTCATCGCCTGACTCTGCCCCAGGTCCCACTGTGTGCTTTTCAACGGCCCCCACCCACTTCTTCCCCAAGCCCCACACTGAATGTCTTAGGGAGGCGGGGTGCCCTGCTCACCAGCAATGCCACCCGGAAGTGGTAGGTGAATCTGCGGAAGGACAGGATGGTTACTGGCCACTGGTGGGAGGTGCCCTGGGGAGGGAGGGGAAGAGGGGTCAGGTGGGGGACAGCAGCACAGCCCCCCACGCCCACCCGGTCCCAACCTGCATCCCTCGCCATGGCTCTCTAGCAGGTTTCACAAAGGAAAGTGCAAGTCGTTCAGTTGTGTCCGACTGTGACCCCCTGGACTGTACAGTCCAAGGAATTATCCAGGCCAGAATACTGGAGTGGGAAGCCTTTCCGTTCTCCAGGGGATCTTCCCTACCCAGGGGTCGAACCCAGGTCTCCCATATTGCAAGCGGACTCTTTACCACTGAGCCACAAGAGCGGAGAAGCAGAAATCAGGAGAGGCTGGAGGGTACAAGTTCTGCTTTGGGAGCAGCAGGGGCCACCATCTGCATTCTCTGCCCAGCACTGAAGGGCCCCCGGCCTCCTGTCTTACTGCCTTTCCTCTCACCTCTGTGCTCCGGGCCCATGGAAGTGTCTCACTAAGTTCGTCCTGGCTACATGCCGCTGAGGAGGTGCTGCTTATGGATGAGGACACTGCTGAGTTATCTGCCTGAACTCCCATGGTGACATGTGGCCAAGGTGGGGCTCTCCCCTGTCTGCCGGGCCCTGGGGCCTCTAGGGCTCTCAGCACTCCATCCTCTATGCCAGCTACTTCTGCACCTCTTTTCTCATTGGTGAGGGACTGCATTCTTGGAAGGTGAAGTCTTTTTTTACCCCATCTCTGGCTCCTCTCAGCTGGGCCCAGCCCAGGGCCATGGACAGGGGAGGCCCCGAGAAATATTGATTGAATAAACACGCGAGTTGGCGAGGAGAAACTGCCTTAACTTGTGCTGAGCGTCATGTGGCCAGAGAGGAGCTGAATGGTGACTGGGTCCCAACCGCCTGGTTCCCAGACCACGAAGCAGCCCCCTCCACGCAGCCCAAGACCTTCCAAAGTCACAGATGGGACCGAGTCACCACCCCCGCCCACGTCTGAGGTCTAGCCTCCTTCCCAGCTCCTCTGAGGCACAACCCTCGCCGTGCTTCCAACTCTGCTGGCGCGCCATGCCCGCCCTGGTGGCCCGGCCGCTGTACACGTTGTTCCCCAACTCCTGGGACGCTGTCCCCTTTCCTTCCCCAGGCTGATCCCACATCGTCCTTCAGGTCTCGTCTTAATTAAGCATGACCTGCAGGCAGGTGCCCTGACCCTGTGACCCGACAAGGTCAGCTCTCCCTGCTGGGCTCCCAGGATGCCCTCTGTCTCCTCCATTGTGCTCACCCCAGGCTAGGTCTTGGGCAGGGCAGGGCCAGGAGACACGCCATGGAGGGGTGTGTGCACACCCCCTCCCTGGGGCACAGAGGCCCAGGTCCCAAAGGGTCCCTTGTGGAGACACCTTTGCTCTAACCCTGGCTCCCGCTCCTCGCCTACTTGGGGGCTCAGTTGTGCCGGGGAGAGGAAGCTCTAGGCTGGCTGGAGTCGCCCCCTACCTGAGTGTCCTGGTGGGCGTGAAGGCTCTGTAGAAAGCCCCCCTCTTCACACGGCTCCTCCTTTGACATCAGGCTGCACAGCACCACGGACACGGGGGACGAGGAGCTGGGGAAGCCCCAGTCAGCGGGGAATTGGGGTTCCAAGCTCCTCCAACCCAGCCCCCTCCCAGTCAGCCCTCCACTCAGCCTCCCTCTCCCGACAGAAACCAGCCACTGAATCCTCTCAGCCAGTCTAAGAGGCGCAGCCATCAAGGCCCTCGATGGCTACAAACCCCTTCCCATCCCCCGTCCCACACGCTCTTCACAGCCCATTTCACAGATGAGGAACTGAAGCCCGGAGACTGCTGGGTCACACAGCCAGTGAAGCTTGGAGCGAGCAGGAGAGCCAGCAGCCCCCTCAGCTGCCCCCCCCTTCCCCCAGGTCACCGGGACCACCACACCCCCATCCCCCACGCCGGCACTCACTTCATCTGCAGGGTCAGGCGGAGGTGCAGGGGGGTGCTGCTGCTAACAGGGATGTGGTAGGTGACATTTCCAGGCCTGAAAGGGCCAAGCTGGCTCCTCAGCCCAAGGGCACCCTGCCACCCCCACCCCTAACACCCATCAATTCCTCAGCCCCCAGACTAGAGGGGAGCCCTTCAAGGGCCTGGAAGGGGCTGCCCTGCCTTGTGAGGGAAATTCCTCCCCGAGGGGAGCAAGATCCTGTCCCCTGGCCTCATGTCACCCAAGGGAACCTGTCCTAGGGGCATGTAGGGAGGCAGCCAAACCCACCTGCAGGCATCCTCTGAAGCGCAGTACTGGGAAGTAATGGGCATCGAATTCTCCAGCACCTGGATGGAGGTCAGGGATGGCACTGGGTCTGCAAGGAGAGAGGCTATTGGAGTAGGAAGGAGGGTGACAAGTCAGGACACAAATGAGGAGTCAAATCTTCCCTTGCCTGACTTGGATCAGTCATTCACACTTTAGCATGAATAAGTTTCAGGTTATTCTTTCCAGCTCCCACTTAGACTGAGGTCACACCACCACCTTCCCCAGCAGCCTCAGGACTCCCCAGTTCCCATGAACCCGAGGTCTGCCTCCTTGACGGACCCAGAACACCCAGGAGCAGGGATGGGTCTTCCACACCCCCTGCCAGGAGCGTCCAGGAGCCCGCTCTTTAGGACTCTGCTCCTGACTGCACACATTTCTCCCCAACTCGGGGCTCAGGGATGTCAAGTTGGTAGCTTGAAATCAGCCATGGCAGGAGTATTCCCACACACAAGTCAGGGCCCCGCTGTCCTTCAGAGACTCAACTTCCATGTCACCTCCTTCAAGGACACCTCCCTGATGAATCCCCACCTCAATCCATTCCGTGCCCTCCCCAGTCACCAAGCCACCTCTGTGTCCCCTCAGGACAAGTGAGGGGAGCCTCGCCACACTGCTGTTCATGTCTGTGAGCCCTCGGGGGCAGGGCTCACCCGTTTCCATCACCCCCGGGTGCCCTGTACAGAGCCAGCCACAGAGCAGGGACCCAGGAAATGGTGCCTGGCGAGCATCTACCTCATGGGGTTTCCCTATCACTTTGAACTTCAATCTCAGCAGAGCAGTTTCAAAGCTTTTTTTTTCTTTAAGCCACAAAACCCATCAAATGAAAGTTGATGAGGAGGCCCAGTACCTAGAGCCACAGGTGCCTGGTTGAAACCAGGAAGGTTCTCAGCCTTCCCTTCCACCTCCTAGGCAGCCTGGGGTGGAGGGTGGGGGAAGTTCAGAGACAACCAGCTTGAAAATGAATACAGTAAAGGGTTCTCTAGCTTTGCTAAAACCAACAGTTTGAAGTTTGGAAAACTGGGGGGGACCACAGCACCCTCCTTGCCTTGGCAGAGTGACACAGAAGGAGCCAGGCAGACACGAGATCAAATTCCATCTCTGCCGCTAACAGACTGTATGATCCTAGGAAGTCACTTCACCCAAGTTTCCATCTCCTCGTGTGAACAATGGAGACGATTCTGTTCTCACGGGAGTGTTCTGAGGATTAACCAAGGCCATGGATACAAGGCTACAGAATCAGCGTGGCCTGATTCCTAGGGCTCAGTCACATTCACTGAATGTGGACTGACAACTGTGCACCCAGGGAGTCTGGTGATGGGCTGAAATGGGCCCAGCCTTGCAGGTCTGAACTGGGCAGAGGGTAGGGCAGGTACCTGACTGGCCCCGGGCCTGCGTGGGCTGAGCAGGGCTCAGGCCAGGCTCGGGAACCGCTCGGCGGCCCCGGCCGTGGAGACCAAGGCTGGGGCCGTTCTTGGCTTTGCCCTGGCCCCCAGGGAAGGGGACCACAGGGCTGGCCACAGGGTTCGAGCTCTTTGGATGCTTGAAGTAGCCATGCCATTGGCTGACAGGCCCCAGGACTTGGCTCTGATGTTGGTGACTGGCAGCAGGGCCATCTGGCTGGGGCCTGTGGAGAGAGACAGGCCCAGGCTGAGAGGAGGGCGTGGGCAGCCTCCTATCCAGCTGTCTCAAGGGCCCCACGGGGCTCCAGGTCACTCCCCTCTGTCTCTTGGTCTCAGTCTTTTTCCAGAACCTTATTTGGGCTCCAGGAGATCAAACCCTCCCGCTAATGGGTCCTTGGGGCCTTTCTTAGGCCTCATGTAAAAACCCCTCAAGCCAAACCCTGGGCCCCAGGCGAGCCATACCTGAGCGGTTGGTGGGGGGGCTGGGACTAGGGCTGAGGCCACGACCAGGATTAAAGCTGGGGCCCAGACCAGGGTCGGTGGAGGGGGTGGGGCTGGGCGAGGAGCAGCAAATGACCGGGCAAGGGTGGGTAGAGCAGAGGTCCAAGGTGCGGAGCGCTGGAGCTGGGGCTGAGTGGGTCGGGCCAGTGGTACCTGAGGAAACCAGAGGCTGTATGAGCTGGAGGGGTCAGCACAGCTCCCCACCCAGGACATACCCACTGCTCCCCGTCCTACCCCCTCCAAACCCACCCCCGGCACGCACCCAGCAGCAGAGAGGGCTGTGGGCCCAGCACCCCAGTGGTCACGGGCGACTGTCGGAGCTGAGTAGTCCCAAAGCTCTGGCTGGACCTGCTGGGGAAGGGTAGGCTGAGCTCAGAGGGGCTGGGCGAGCCTGGGCTGGGAGTCGCAGAGAAGCGGGAGGGACGTGAGGAGGTGGACAGGGAAGGCAGAAAGGAGGCAGGGGGGAGAGGGCTTGGTCCAGACACGTACCATGGGCACATGGCCTCGCTCCCCCCAGGATGCTGGGGCCGGAGCAGGGCCAGAAGACAGGAAGTAGACACGGCAAAAGAGCTAAGGGGTGGCAGAGAGGAAATGGGGGCAGGCACGGGGAGGAGAGAGAGAAGACACGGTCAGAGATGGCCCAAGGGCCCAGGGTGACAGTGGGCGGAAGAGCCAAGGCCCCACCCTGGCCCTTCTTCCCCGACCCCCTGCTCTGACCTGGGCCCCGCGGAGGCCCAGCTACCTGGAGAAGCACTGAGCAGGCCAGGGAGCAATACCAGCTTCAGCGGGACAGCGAAGCAGCTGCCCCCCCCAAACCAGGGGACCTTCTGACCGACCACCACTCCCCCTACAAAGCCCCAGGGGGTCAGATCTTGAGGTGGAGCCCCCTTTACAGGAGACATTTTCCAGGGCTCCTCTGACTCTGGCCGCCCACCCAAGCGCCACCTGGCCTGGTGACAGCTGGTAGCCAGGCCTCCAGGGACATACCCATCACTTTCCACCAGATCCTCCTCGGTGCGCAGGCTCAGCACGTACAGTGTGGACATGGACACCACGCTGGGAGCCACAGGAAAGGGCCGTTGTTAGAGCCGGAGCCGCATACCAGTACCCTCTCCCCAGGATGGGGGCCTGTGGCTTTTGGTCCCAGGGGACAGGCTCCCAAAAGGATGGCCATATGTGGGTCTCCCCAGTCCCAGGGGGAGGAGGAGACAGGATGAGGCAGCCCCCCGCTCCTTCCCCGAGAGCTCAGCCCCTTCATCTCCTGGGCCACAGCCTCCTGCTCCCCCAGGCCTGGGCCTTCGGGCAGCCCGACGCCCCGAGCCGGCCACCCCCAGAGTCTGCAGGGCCAGTCACCTGAAGGCCATGACCACCACCAGGGCCACGATGGTTCCCTGCAGGAAGCGCTGGCTGATGCAGGCCTGGTCTGGGACCACAGACGATGACTGAGGACCAAGAGGAAAGGGGACAGAGGCCCAGACTTAGGGAGCCCGCGGTCTTGCCCACCGTGGGCTCTGTTGGAGGTGGGGGACAAAGGTTACTCATCCCCTCAGCAGGCAGAGGGAGAGGGAGGAGGAACTGGGAGCTGGGGGATCCAGAGGGTTGGGAAGGGAGGGACAAGGAGGTGCTTCTAGTCAGTGAGCTGGAAGAGGCACCAGCTGGAAAGGCTCCATGCGGATGGGGAGGCCCCAGTCCAGCTGCCTCCTATCCTGCCCACCCTCACCTTGCTGGCCACCTTGGGGTGCCTCTTCTTGTGGGGGACGCTGCCCGCTCGGCTGAACTGGCTCCCTGCATGGCTGTAGCAAGAGGACCAGGTCAGAGGTGCCCCTGGGAAGGGGGTCAGGCTCCCCTGGCCCGTGCCCCCACCTGAAGGCGCCTGAGCTGCCGGTGGACTTGAGGCTGTCGAGACGCCGCAGCTTGGCCAGCTTGTGGCTCCAGCGCTCCAGCTCATCGATGCGCGTCTCCAGGTTGTCCGTCAGCTTGCACAGCTCCTTCACAGCACCCACGTTCTCCATGAAGATGCGCTCCTGCCGCAGGCGATGGCCAGTGTCGAGGGCACAGTCTCTGGGAGGCCCAGGCCACAGGCTCATGGGGGAGCAGGAGGGAGCCCTCGAAGCCCCACCCAGGCCAGCCTCACCTCTCGTCCAGCCTCAGCTCCCCCAGCTCCCTGTTCCTGCCTCTGAACACCATCCCACCTCTCCACCTTTCTCCACCCATGGACAGAACTCTGTGGTCCTCAGAGCCTCCGGCCTCCATCTCCCCCTCTGATGGACACAGTGTCTGAGACTTCAGCAGAGGCCAAAACCCAGGACATGCTCACTGGCACCCAGCCTCATGCCAGGAAAGTTACAAACATCATCCTCAACAAACCATGTGTTTAAACTTTGCCATAACCCTATGACAGAGGATGAGATGGCTGGAGAGCATCACCAACTCAATGGACATGAACTTGAGCAGACTCTGGGAGATGGTGAAGGACAGGGAAGCCTGACGTGCTGCAGTCCACGGGTCACAAAGAGGCAGACGTGACTGAGCAACCGAACAACAAAACAGCATGAGAAGTTCTCAGCTGTAACGATGTTTCCCTCCCTTTGCAGGAGAGGAAGATGACTCTCAGGAGGTTCCTCTTGCCCTTGATCACACAGCCACAGACAGGCCAAGTCCTCATCTCCTACCTCCACCTCTCCCTGTGGGGTGGGGAGGGGGCTCTAGAAGCAGCAGAGAGAAGACTGGGGTGAGGGGATGCTCCGACTCTCTGCACTTCAGTGCCCTGTCTCTATGCGAGGGGTGCTGAATGCCCTCCAGCTGTTCCGCCCTTCTGCCTCTTGGGCTCCTTCCAGTTCCCCCACCCAGAGACCTTGTTCACCACCAGGAAGTTCTCTATGGTTTTCCCATTGGCAAAGACCACATCTCCCGTGTCCTTCACAGCCTCGGGCAGGATCTCCTTCACCTCCTGAGCGATGACACCTGGGGAGGGACAAGCCAAGTGTGTGATGGAGGGAAAACTGCCCACGGCACCATAATGTAGGAAGGGGTTGGGACCGGTGAGGGTGAAATTCAGGGAGCTAGAGATCTGAGATCCAGGGAGCCCTGGAGCAGGGTGGCAGTTCCAGAGATCAAGGTGTGGGGTTCCGAGGGGTAGGTGCTGGTAGGGGCAGATTCTCGGAAGTAAGAACCACAAGGGAAAGGGGACAGAGATCCAAGAGAATAAAGGCAAGATTCATCTAGGGAACATCCCCAGAGGAGCGGGGATCCCGGGACCACAAGTGCCAGACTTGAGGGTCAAAGTGCAGGGGCCCCAGGTGAAAGGGCAGGTCTCCCAGAGGGCCAGGATTCCCAGGGGACGGGGTTCCATGAGTCGAGGGAAGGGGTTCTTGGAAGCGAGTGACAGGGACAGGGGCGGGGTTACCAAATGCCAGATCCCAGCCCCTAGATCTTTACCGGTTTCTGGCGCCGCAGCTTCGATGCCGGCAGTGGCGGCAAATTCCGGCTTGTACCTGTAGTGCACCAGCCGCATGCGTGAAATCCTCTTCAGCTGCTCGGTGGTGTCCACCTGCGCGGGAGCCAGGGCCCAACTGAACTCTTCCCCTCCTGGGCCCGTCCGGTGGCAGGAGTGTGGAGGGGGTAGACCCTGCTACCACCAGTGTGGCGGGATCCAGAGACCCAGGACCAGCCTCCTCCAAGGCCTTTCCCTGGAGCCCCGCCCCTAGGAGCCCCGCCCACAAGATAGCCCCGCCCCAGCCCGCCCCTGTCGTCGGCTCCTCCCCGCTCAGGGAGTCTCCGCCCCCGGCCCTGCCCCCACCTCCTGCACGTGCTCCTTGGCCCGCAGGTCGGAGGGGTGCATGAGCGAGCCCATGACCTTGACGTTGCCGTGCACCACCAGCGCCTCATCGGGCCGGTCCGTGTTGATGCCCACACGGCCATGGTGGAAGACCGTGTCCGGCACCTGCGCCCGCTGCCACAGCACCTCGCTGTCACTCTCAAACTGGCCTGGATTGGAGGCCTGGCAGGAGTTGGGGCTGGATCAGTCCTGGGAGTTGGGGAACGCGCAGCGCCCTGGGAAAGGGGGAAACCCCACAGCCACCCCTCCAGCTTCAGGCGGAGCTCCTCACGGCCCCACGGCCAGCTTAAACTGTCCTCCCTGGCTGCAACTTTCAGAAAAGCCAACAATCGGGTCCTGGCCACCTCCACACTTTATTGTGAAGGAGACACTGGCCCTGAGAGGGTGGGAACCTTGCCCAGGGCCACACAGGATCAGCACTCCAGCTCCTGACCCCTGAGGACCCTGTATTTCTCCTGGGTGCTGTTTCTCCCAGGTCTGGGGAGGACTCTCAGCCCCTTGGGGGGAGGCGGAGGATCCTCACCCGGACGATGATGCGCTCTGAGATCTGGGCGGCCAGTGTGTAGTTCTGATTTTGTGCGTGGGCCTGGAGGGCCACCACCAGCATGAAGTACCTGGACACAAGAGGGTCTCAGAGGTGCCCAGGGTCCCGCCCCATTCCCCTCCCACCTCCACCAGCCTTCCTGGGTCAGATGTACAGTGCCCTTGGTCATCTCCCCCAGGCTCTGGGCACCCGGGAGGAGAGCATGACCACCCCACCCTACAGAGGAGGGGCTTCCCACGCGGCTTTAGTGGTAAAGAGCCCGCCTGCCCATGCAGGAGACAGAGAGATGTGGGTTCCATCTCTGGGTCGGGAAGACCCCCTGGAGGAGGGAATGGCAACCCACTCCAGTATTCTTGCCTGGAGAATCCCCATGGACAGAGGAGCCTAGGGTGGGAGGTGGGGGCCACAGTCCACGGGGTCGCACAGAGTCAGACACGACTGAAGCGACTAACCACGCACTACAGAGAGGGAATCTGAGTCTCCACTAGGGGGCGGAAACAGCTAAGAAGCCAGCTTCCGCTCTCCTATTTGTAAGCGGTGAAGGGCTCTGAAACCCAGGTCCCTCATGTGGGAAGGACATGTCAGTTTCTGGCATGCTACGGGCGGGCGGGGGCGTGGGAGGGGGGAGTGAGGGAGACACCCTCCAGCCCCTGGTCTTCAGAAATGGCGGGGCTCCGGGGCAGGGGCGCAGCCCGCTCACCTCTGGTCGGGGTTGGGCTTGCCCTTCTTGCGCATGTTGTTGGCGGTGGTCTCACTGAAGTGCAGCCTCCCCACGGTCACTTTCGTGACCTGTTCGGGGGGCAGATTGACCCTGCAGAGGAGGGGCAGGGTACTCAGGGGCCAGGGAAGAGGGGCTGCGGAGAGCCAGGCCACGGAGGGCCCCCCGGGGTCAAGAATGTGTGGGAGGGGCACGTTGTGGGTGCCTTTGGCCCTCCTTGGCTCCTGCCAGGGGAGCCCTCCTGGGGACCTCCCCGGCCACGGCTCAGACACTCACGTGACGGGGTTGAAGGGCCGCTTGCTTCGGTCCGACTGCGACTGCTCGATGTTGATGGACTGGTTCAGGGCCTCCAGCTGGGGGACGAGCAGAGGCCAAGGGCACCTCAGGGCCTGGGGTCTCCCCACCTGGTCCTGCCCTCCTCAGCCTCTCAGCCCAGGCCCAACCCAGCAGGAGCTCTTGGGGAAACTCAGGCCTACCCTCCCCTTGGCCCACAGACTCCTGTGCCTTCTCCTACACCACCGCACCCCCCATGAGCCCACACCCACACCGCTCTCCCACCTATGTGCATACACGTGAGCACACACACACATGCAACTTCACTGGCCACCAGTTCACACTCACACACTCCACCCATCTCCAAGTACACATCCCAAATCAGCCTCCACAAACACCCATGCGTGCATGCTGAGTCGCTTCAGCCCTTTCTGACTCTGCGACCCCAAGGACTGTAGCCCAGCAGGCTGCTCTGTCCATGGGATTCTCCAGGCAAATGGCTAGCCATTCCCTTCTCCAGGGGATCTTCCTGACCCAGGGATCGAACCCGTGTCTCCTGCCCTGCAGATTCTTCACTGCTGGGCCACCCAGGAAGCTCATCCACAAACACCTAGTCACATCCAAACCACACTCCCAAGAACCCATCGCACTCTCAGACCTCTCGAGCCCTCCAGATCACAGGCTGAGCCACAGCAATGCCAGACCCCACTCATGACATGGAAGGAGACACACACGGCCAGGCCATCAGGGAGCTTGTGGGCTCAAAATCAACCACCACCACCGTGGAGGTGCTGGACAGTGAGAGGCCTCAAGTCAAAACGGGCCTCAGGGCAGGTGTCCCAGAGGAGGCAGCAGAGTGAGCGGTGCAGGTCAAGGAGCGGTCAGCCAGGGGAGGAGGCAGGCAGTGGGGTTCAGAGGGCGTCCCAGAGAAGGAGCTGCCTGGGGGGAGGCAGGGGCTCTGACTGGGCACAGCAAACCAGGGCTGGGGTAAGGACAGGGGTCCCGAAAGCCTCTGCTGGCTCAGCCTAACAGTCAGGGCCTTGCTGGGGTGGATAGGGGAGACGGGATCCTGGAAGCCTTACATGGGGAATGTTGGGCCCATCTGTGTCTCAGGTGGAACAGAAATCCAGCTGTGGGTGGTCAGATAAGGAGGGGGCCGGCCTGGTTTGGGCAGAGATGCGGGGAGGAGAGGACGGGACCAGGTCGTGGAAAGTTCCAGGAGACAGAGCGGGGCCTAGTGCATGGCGAGAGGTGGGCAAGCAGGTCCCAGATTCATGGCTTGGGTAACCAGGTCCCCAGAGCCCCATTTCCAGAGAGGAGAGCCTGGGGGTGGGGGGTGGCAAGTTTGCAGGGAGTTCATTTTGGGATGCTATACTGAGGCAGCTGACAGCAGGGTCAGGAGCGGGGTCCTGGCTGGGCGCACAGACTTGGGGTCACAGGGTAGAGAAGGAAACAGGAAGCAGAACTGAGCAGAGGGCTGGGGCATGACCCTTAAGGGGTAGGCATAGGGGTTCAGGTGGGAAGGGGGCTGGACTCAGCCCCCAGGAGTCTCCTCAGGACACACTCACCTGGCCCCAGGCTCGTTCAGCTCCCCCGGCCTGCTGCCCACCCTCACTGCCGAGCCCCAGACCTGCCTTCACTCCGTGAGCTTCAGGTAAAAGCAGTCCAGGGGCTTGAGGCCTTCGGGCGTCTTGACATATTTGGGCTCGCCCAGCATGCCGATGTACGCCGTCACCTGGAAGTGGTTCTTCTTCTGGCACACAAAGGCGTCATCACCCACCGAAAAGTTGAAGCCCTTGTCGGCATCCACGCGGTAAGTGAGCATCGGCCTGGGGGCAGGCGAGGACACTCGACAGAGGGCCCCTAGCCAGGCCTGCCTCGCCTGTCCCGTCTGTGGCCCGTGTCCCCAAGCCAACTTCCTACCTGGTGCCCCCATCCTCAAACCTCTCTCGGGATTGCTCCCACTTCTCAGAAATGGAAACTGAGCCCCTCTGGAGGATCTGAGCTCTAGGGTGACAACGCCTCGGCCAATATTCCTCCCTTACATGCCTGGGACCACCATGCCCTGGTGATGGAGGAGGCTGGGCAAGACCCTAGGACGGGAGTGAGCTCCTGATGAGGTGGCCTGACAGCCCCTCACCACACTTGGCTTCCTCCCAGAACGCTGCCCGAAGGCCCCCTCCCTCCAGGGAGACAGGGTGAGAGGGGATGCGTCTGTGGAGCCTCACTGTGCCTGACAGCTGGTTGCCATGGAAACGGTGGAACCAGGCGCCGGCTCTGCATGGGCCCAGCCCCTGCCCACCAGCTTGCTCAAGCCCCCAGACATCTTCATCCTGACTCCTACCCTGTGGGGAGGGGGCTCTCTGGGCAGCCTGGACTCAGCCTCAGTTTACCCATCTGTTGCTGGGAAGGTGTTCTTGGTCTAGGCTCTTTGGGGGATCTCCAAGGGGTAGGACATGGAGAGACTGTTGGCCCGCCTTCCCCCAGGTCCCCAGGCACAAGCAGTGCCCCCGACGCCCAGGCTGGCCTGGAGGAAGCTGGACAGGGAGAATGTCTCCAAACTTGGAGAGGCCTTTGGGCCTGGCTAACATCTATGGGAAGATGCAGGGCTCACTGCTTCTCCCTCCCTGGGCTCCGCTCATCTGCCTGACCACCCAAGAAACACCCAGAAGTGCCTGTACCACACTGGGGTGGACCTCGGGTGCCAACTTCCTGGCCTTGGGATCTGGGGTGGCAGGGCTGACCTGAGAAGTATGGCTGTAGGAATGGGGGGTCCTCACCAGGCCATAGGGCTAGACATCCAAAGACCTCTCCCTGACACCCAGATAGGGTCTCAAAGGATCCTTTCGCCACACATCAGTTGGACAGCTCCTTGCCCCAGCCCTGAGGGCTTTGTGCTAACAACCCCACAAAGCCTGGGACCCCCAAACCCCAAGATGCTGAACTAGCTGTGAGAAGGCAAGTCCCAGACACCCTGGCCAGTCCCAGCAAGGTCCAAAATGAGCTGATGGTGAGCCACGCTCTCACCCCTCGCTGGCCTTCCGTGGGAGTGAGGGGAGTGGTCCCAGAGTGCTCCTGGCCGGGTCCCAGGAAGCTGAATCCGCATGGGTGGGTGCTGGAGCAGAGCTAGGAATGCTGGGGCAGCCTCTGACCAGTCCTCCCCCACCCACTGGTCCCTCCCCTGCAGGGAGGGGGCTTGCTGGAAAGGCCTCCCTGACACTCAGCTTCCGGCTACCTTCCTGGAATGCAGAAGGAGGGGGGAGGGGGAGGAGGAGCCAGAAAACACCCCTCTCCACCCACTGCTGCCAGACTCACCCCCACTGGCCCCTCCCTGGCCGACACCACCTTCTTAAGGAGGCCTCAGGCTGGCTCAGGGTGGCAGTACTAGCTCTGCCCTGAGCCCGTCTGCTCTTCTGTGAAAGGGGATTATCTTGTTCCTAGGGTGCTTCCAGCCCTGCTCTAGGATCCTGAAGCCAGGGCTGGGGTTGCCCAGGTGGCGTGACCAGGAGGGGTGGGCGGTGGTGCTGGTGGTTTAGTCGCTAAGTTATGTCCAACTCTTTTGTGACCCCATGGTTGGTAGCCTGCCAGGCTCCTCTGTCCATGGGATTTTCTAGGCAAGGATACCAGAGTGGATTGTCATTTCCTTCTGCAGGGGATCTTCCCGACCCAAGGATGGAACCCGGGTCTCCTGCGTTGGCAGGCGGATTCTTTACCGAGGGAAGGGGCACGAAGCACTCACAGCTCCTTGTAGTTAGCGTCGTACAGTGTCGCCCATTTGTTCTGCTGATGTGGTTGCCACTTGATGGACTGGTAGTTGGGGTCCAGGTAGGAGCCACTGAGGCTGTCACTGTCCTGCAGGAGACCTGGAGAGAGGGAATGGCCATGGGCCCTGAGCCCCGGGCCCCACCTCCCCAACTCAAAAGCCTGAGCAGGCCAGCTATGTACCTGGTGAGGGGGCACCTGGTGGATGCCAAGGGGGCGTCTGGACCCGGGCGATGCTGAGGGGCAGGGAGCCAGGCCCGGGTGAGAGCGGGCCCTGGGGAGGCCAGGGTGGGGAAGGGGCTCGCGCTGGGTGTGGGGGCAGGGCCGTCACAGTCCCAGGCTCCTGTTTGATCATTCCGTTGAGCATCTGGGCGTTGAGGGTGTTGGGAGGTGATTCCGAGTGCTTCCTCTTCTTGGCAGGGTGTGGGGGGAGCCTGGGGGATACAGGTGTGCGCCATGGGGGACCAGTGCCCCCCCGACCTGTCCCACTGGGCAGTACTCCCGCTCCCCTCTCTGCCCTGTTCCAGCAGGATACGCCCAGCCCAGTGGACACCTCCTTCTGGAAGCCTCGTCTTTACCTCCTCTGTGCTCTCCCATCCTGCTGTGCAATCATTCTGTGTCTGTCCCTCCTCCCTGCTCCCCAGGCTGTGGAATCCAGGAGGGCAGGGCCACACTTGACTTGCCCCTGTGTCCCCATCACACCCGGCAACTGGCCTGGTGCACCAAGTGCTCAGAATCGTTGGTGGAATGAATGAGTCTGTCCCTTCCCTGTGGGGTCATTCTCAGCATCACCCGTTATAGTGAGGGCTCTTTGGAGAGCAGCCTCCAGAAACCAGCCAGAGGGCTTGGACCACAAAGGCTGGGAGAGTTTCCTGGAAAAGGGGCTGACGATTTGGGTGGGCTATACAGCACCCCTTCCCCTTCTGGTTTACAAAAAGCTTTGCCAGTGGAATCTTTCCTTGAATGAAATCTTTCACAAAATCTCAAACGTCGAAAACTGATAAAAAGATAATTCTGCAGCTGGAGTCAGAGCGGAAGTTGTTCTGGGTCTACACCTAGAACCTCCTCAGAAAACTGAGGACTCCGTGGTGGTTAGAAAGTCACTGCTATGTGGGTAAGAGCACCGGCCCAGGTTCACGCTGTGGCTCTGCCTCTTCCTACCTCCGTGACCTGGGCAAGCATTCCCTCCCTGCCCCCACCAAGCCTCAGTTTTCCTATCTGGGTAACAGGGATGGCCATGCTCATCAAATTAGTTAATGGTGAGCATTTGGCCTTGGCTGTAAATCCCCTAGGCTTTGCTGGGCATATACATTCACTGACCCCCGTCTCTGGGGGGTCAGAGCCTTCTGCCCTTCCTGGGTTCATCCCTGCTCCTACCTCTGTCCTGCAGCTGCTGCCCTGAGCACCCCCACCCCCCACCTCCACCCGCCCATCTCCCCACCCCTGAGGAGGCTGCCCGGCTCTTACTCAGCTCCGTGTTGCTGGAGCAGCTGGTGGAGCATCTTGGCACAGGGTCTCAGGGGTAATGGTGCGTAGGAGATGGGGGTCTGTGGGAAAGAGGGAGTGGAGGTGAACATTAGGTTTCCAGGCACTAGCTCTCCCTGGGGCACAGTCTCATCATACCCAACCCCTCCTGAGCCCAGCCTGGGGCTGCCCTCCCACCCATCCCACATGGGAAGAAGCTGGGCAGCCCAATCCCACTGCAAGCCTGGGCGGGGAGGCTAGACCCTGTCCAGGGGGTAGGCAGCCTTTCACTCCATCCAAGCCCTCTTCTTCCCCGGACTGGGCCTGGCCCAGCTCCCTGGGGAGGACCCACGTCCCAAGGCTCTCTCCCAAGCCCCTCGCAGGCCTGCTCCTCCTCTGGACTTCAGGAAGGAGTCTCCTGGGACCCCCAGTGCAGTCCTACAGCGGGGGGGGGGGCCTCCTCCCTCCGGCAGCCCCTCTACCAGGCTGCCAGGGGCCAGCCCCCCAGCCTGAGAGGGGGAAGCCCCAGCTCCCTTTGTTCCCCAGGAGGCATTCCAGAGATGTTTCTGGTAAGATAAACAGAACTCTTGACCCCTCTCTGGGCCGTGGGGAGAAGGCTGCCTGCCACCTTCTGCTCCTGGCCACCTGCGGGCCCCGGCACCCCTGAGCACACCCCGAGGCGCGGTGGGCCCAGCCAGCTGCACCCGGGCTGCTCCCACAGCCATCCACTCACCGCCGAAGGGTGCGTCCATGATGGCGCAGGCGGGCAGGCGGGTGGCATCATGGGCAGGGACACTTGCTCAGAGGCCGGGCCGGCTCCCCACCCGCCCACGGGGAAACAATAGCCAGCGCCGGGGAGTATTTGACCAGCGATAATCTGGGCCTGTTGGGCGGCCGCTGGCCCCCCACCCCCACCCCCGGCTCGC